>PVIW01003402.1:0-169247 GCA_004026585.1 Noctilio leporinus | reverse complement strand
CAGGGGAACGGGGTAGGGGGGAGGGAGAGGTAGAGGCAAAGATGGGGAGCAGCTTAGACAAGAACCTAGTATAAAGGAACCATGGACATGGACAACAGGTGGGATTGACTTTGGGGGGAATGGGTGGGTGGGTGGGGGGACAGAGGGGAGCAAAAAAGGGATGGATGTAACACAACAACAATAAAATTTAAAAAAAAAAAAAAGAATGAAGAGGTTTTAAGAAAACTACAGGACAACATGAAATGCAATAATATCCATATCATAGGGATACCAGAAGGAGGAGAGAAACAAGAGATAGAAAATTTGTTTGAAAAAGTAATGACAGAAAACTCCCCTAACTTCAGGGCAGGAAAAATCCCTCAAGTTCAGGAAGCACAGAGAGTCCCCATGAAAATGAACCCAAACAGGCCCACTCCATGACATAATTACTATGACAAATTTCAAAGACAATGAGAGAATCCCAAAACAGTAAGAGAGAAACAACAAACATATAAGGGGGTTCCGATAAGGTTATCAGCTGAGTTCTCAACAGAAACACAACAAGCCAGAAGAGAATGGCAAAAATATTCCAAGCGATGAAAAACAAAGGCCTGCAGCCAAGACTACTCTACCCAGCAAGGCTGTCATTCAAAAGGGAAGGTGAAATAAGGAGTTTCCCAGACAAAAAAAGACTAAAAGAATACATCTCCACCAAACCAGCATTGCAAGAGATGCTAAAGGGTCTGCTTTAAAAAGATGAAGAAACAGAGAGAGACAGAGAGAACACAGGTACAGAGGGGGGAAATATCAATGAATAAGTACTTGTCAGTAATAACATTAAATGTAAATGGATTAAATGTACTAATCAAAAGACATAGGGTAGCTGAATGCGTAAGAAAATATGACCCATATAGATGCTGACTACAAGAGACCCACCTCAGAACAAAAAATCAACACAGACTAAAAGTGAAAGTATGGAAAAACGTATATTTCAAGAAAATGGACGTGAAAAAAAGGCTGGGATACCAGTACTTATATCAGACAAAATATATTTTACAATGAAGGTCATAAAAAAAGACAAAGGACATTTCATATTACTTAAGGGAAAAATCCATCAAGAAGATGTAATCCTTGTAAATATATATGCACCCAACATAGGTGCATCCAAATATATAAGGAAGGTCTTGGGAGACTTCAAGAAGGATATTGACAACAACACACTAATAGTAGAGGATTTTAATACCCCATTATTATCAACAATGGACAGATCTTCCAAGCAAAAAAAGAAAAAAAAACAGCAAAACACCAAGGATATTGTGGCATTGAACAACACTCTAGAGGAAATGGACTTAACTGATACATACAGAACTTTTCACCCCAAAGAAACAAAATACACGCTCTTTTCAAGTGCACGTGGAACATTCCCAGAGATAGACCACATGGTAGGATACCAGACAAGCCTCCACAAATTCAAGAAAGTTGAAATCATACCAAGCATTTTCTCAATTCACAATGGCTTGGAACTGGAAACGAACCTCAAGGGAAAAAAACCAAAAACATTCTAATTGATGGAGACTGAATAACATGCTATTAAGTAACAAATGGGTTAACGATGAGATCAAAGGAAAAATCAAAAAGTTTCTGGAAACAAATAAAAATCGATACACAACAGCCCAAAACCTACAAGACTCAGCAAATGCCGTCCCTTTGAGGGAAGTTCATAGCAATGCAGCCCTACCTAAAAAGGTTGGAAGAAGCTCGGGCAAACAACCTAACTACAAAGCTACAAGAATTAGAGGAACAACAACAAGTGGTGCTGGGAGAACTGGACAGGGACATGCCAAAAAAAAAGCTAGACCACCAACTTACACCATACACCAGAATAAACTCAAGATGAATAAAGGACTTAAAGATAAGCTGTGCCACCATAAAAGTCCTGGAGCAAAACATAGGCAGTAAAATTACAGATATCCCACACAGCAACATTTTCACCGATACTTCTCTAAGGGCAAGGAAAAATAAAGGAACAAATAAACAAATGGGACTACATCAAACTGAAAAGTTTATGCTCAACTAAAGAAAACATCAGCAAAATTAAGAACCTATGCACACCTATGTTCATAGCAGCACTATTTACAATAGCCAAGTGCTGGAAACAGCCTAAGTGCCCCTCAGTGGATGATTGGATCAAAAAACTTTGGTACATTTACACAATGGAATACTATACAGCAGAAAGAAAGAAGGAACTCCTAGCCTTTGCAACAACATGGATGGAACTGGAGAGTATTATGCTTAGTGAAATAAGCCAGTCAGTAAAGGACAAATACCATATGATCTTACCCATTACGGGACAATAATGAACAAAACTAACAATAAGCAAAACAGAACCAAATATATGAATACAGTGAATAGGCCTTCAGTGGTCAGGGGGAAAGGGGTTGGGGGGAGGGGGGCAGGCAGAGGCAAGGAAGAGGGGCAGCTTAGACAAGAACCTAGTATAAAGGAACCATGGACATGGACAACAGGTGGGATTGACTTTGGGGGGAATGGGTGGGTGGGGAGGGAGACAGAGGGGAGCAAAAAGGGGATGGATGTAATACAACAACAATAAAATTAAGAAAGAAAGAAAGAAAAAAACATCAGCAAAATTAAAAGGGAACCAATTATATGGGAAACATTTGCCAATGATACCTCAGACAAGGATTTGATCTCCAAAATATATAAAGAACTTACACAACTCAACATCAAGGAAACAGGACAGCTCAATTTTAAAATGGGCCAAGGATCTGAACAAACACTTGTCTGAGGAGAACATACAAAGAGCCATAGGCATATGGAAGGATGCTCAACATCACTAGCCATCAGAGAGATGCAAAATAAAACTGCAATGACATACCACCTTACACTTGTCAGAATGGCCATTTAACAAATCAACAAACAAGTGCTGGTGAGAAAAGGGAACCCTCATGCATTGTTGGTGAGAATGCAGACCATTGATTGCAGCCACTGTGAAAAACAGTATGGAATTTCCTCAAAAAACTATAAGTGGAACTGCCTTTTGAATCAGCAATTCCACTGCTATGATTATACCCAAAGAACCCTGAAACACCAACTCAGAAGAACCTATGCACCCCTATGTTCATAAAAGCACTATTTACAATAGCCAAGTGCTTTCTAGAAATAGCCTAAGTGCCCATCAGTAAATGATTGGATCAAAAAACCTTGGTACAGTTACACAATGGAATACTACACAGTAGAAAGAAGGAACTCCTACCTTTTGCAACAACATGGATGGAACTGGAGAGTATTATGCTTAGTGAAAGACAAATACCATCTGATCTCACCTAATACAGGAGACTAGTGAACAAAACAAACAAATAAGCAAAATAGCACCAGAGGCTTGGAAACAAGGAACAGACTTTCAGTGTGTGGGGTTGTGGGGTGCGGGGGAGAAGGAGGCGAAGAAGAACAGTTTAGTCAAGGAACTAGTATAAATGACCCATGGACATGGACAACATGTGTGGATTGACTATGGGATTGGGGACAGGGAGGGTGGTGCAGGGGAAAGCAGTGGGGGGGGGGGGGCGGTAAATGTAATACAACAACAATGAATTTAAAATAAATAACTAAAATTTAAAAAGAAAACTGGATGTGAATATGTGATGGAGGGAACTGCAGAGCAGGGGCCCCATCCTGTGCTGGCCCAAGACCTCGGTGTTGGACCTTTGCCGGTGTTGGACTCAGCCTTGGGTCGCCGCCTTAGATGGCGCCGTGTAGGGGACAGAGGAGCAGCACGTGACCTGCGTCCCACTGTTCACAGCTTCCTCCTCACAGGACATTGCCGCTTCTCCAGACCCACGTAGCCGCCACCTCACTGAGCCCAGCTGCCCAGCCCCGCCTTCTGAGAAGGCAGCAGGACAAGAAGAAACACGTTTCCTTTCCTGCTGCACGTGCGTGGTTGGAGATTCGAGGTCCACAGCGGGTGAGTGGCAGCTGCTCAGGGAATCCTTCAGGTCTCTGCCCCATTCCTTGGCACGCTTTCTAGGTCTTCCTTCTCTAGAGGCGGTTACAAAGCCAGGCGGGAGGCTCAGGAATCCATCTCTGACGCCAACTTGCAGGCAGTGTGGCAGGCCAGGTCGGGGTGTCCCTGGTGTTCAGGGCACCCGTGTCTTCACGGTGATGAAGGTGGGGACACCAGCCTGTTTCCTCCTGTGCTCTGATCATTTCTATAGATCCGCAGTCTGGGCCCCACCAAGCAGCGTCACCTGGGAACCTGTGAGAAATGCCGGTTGTCACAGCCCATCCCAGACCTCCCAAAGCAGAAATCCTGGGGCCCCTGTTTCAACACAGCCTTCAGCCATTGGGAGGCATCTAAGTTGGAGATCCATCACTCCGTGCCCGCTGTCCTCAAGTTTCTGTGTCGCCCACCCCGACCAGGCTGCTCACAAAACTGTCCTTCTATGACAGTTTACTTTTAAAAAGGGAAAAAAGATAATAGAACCTGTCGGTTTCCTTCAGTTGGGTACCCACCCCCTCTCAGGCCACCCTCCCCACGCAATAATCTAGGGTGCCAGAGTGCATCAGCAAGTCACCACCAACAATGGTGTGCAGCTTCCTCTTGTCATTAAAAAAAAATTTTTTTTTTATTCATTATTTTCAGAGAGAAGGGCAGGGAGGGAGAAAGAAAGGGAGAGAAGCATCAGTACATGGTTGCCTTTCACCTGCCTCCAGCCAAGGACCTGGCTGGAGACCTGGCACGCAACCTGGTTATGTGCCCTGGCTGGGGAATCGAACCTGTGACCTTTGGGTTCACAGGCCGGTACTCAATCCACTGAGCCACCAGCTAGGGCTTCTCTCTCATTTTTGAAGTAAGACATTAAGTGGATGGAGCATTATTTTCTTTCCTTGACCCCATGGATCATCCACACCCTCTGGGGTGTGCATACCCCAATTTGGAGACCCCTGCCCGGCTGAACGCGGCATCCCTCTTCCTGACAGCTCCGGGAGACCCCTAAAGAAACACCGGTCAAGAGGACCTGCCAGTGACCTGCAGCCCACGGCCAGATCAGCGGGGTGGGTCTCAGGGACCAGCGTGGCCCCCGTCCCTCTGGGACCAGCCCCCGCTGACGTCGGCAGAGGGGAGCGCTGAGCCTCTCGGAGGCCTGTCCGGCAGGACCAGCTGCTGGGGCGCAGCCGCCGGGCCACACTCCGCCGCGCCCCCACCGCAGCCAGCGCCAGCCCCCGCGTCACCTCACCGTCACCGGCGGGCGGCCCGGCCCGGGCTTCCCCTGGCGGCGGCCCAGCTGGCGGCCTCCAGCGGGGGCAGCTCAGGGAGGGGCGGCTGCCCCACCGGCATTTCTGAAATCTCATTTCCTGTCACAACTCCGAGAGGCAGGTGTTTCTGTTTTTAAAAGTCTGCCGTTGCTATTCCGGTCGTGTGAGTCGCTCGTTTTTTCCAGGGACCAAACTATTTTTTCCCCCAGTGGAGGCAGTTAGCAGCCAGTCCGCCCCAGCCGGGATCAGCTGGGTGACAGAGGTCCCTCCCACTGCCAGCCCAGCCCGGAGTCTGGGGACACTCGGGAGACAGCTGGGCCCCGGGGGGCGGGCGTTAAACAGCCCTCTGGGTGGGGCCGAGTGAGTGCACCTGGCCCCGCCCGGGAAAAGCAAACAGAAAGGCAGGTCCCTGCACCTTACCGGCTGACAGGAAACTGCAGGTCAGCTCAGCTCGGACCAGGGGCTGCTGCTCACGTGAAAGCCAGGACCTCAAATCCGGGAATCTTAGAATCTTAAAACCGGGGTCTGCAAACACCCGGAGAAGCACCAGCCCAATTTAGGGGTTTGTGACCCCTCTGTAAGAATGTTAATCTTCACTGGAACAAAAATCTGGGAAGTGCATTTAAACATATTCCACAGCACGTAGATCATTTCATTAACTGTTTTTAGAGATTTCAGCGCTAAATCGTGTTCATTTTTCTAACAAAGGGAGGAGAAGCTTTCCTTCATGGGCACCATGGTGTTCTGCACACGAGCCATGCTTGCAGTTTTCCCAGCAGAGGACAGACCTGGAAGACACGCGTCATCCCACCTCACACCGTGTCACTGAGCCCACTCTTCACACGTGGGTTTGGAAAAAACGACGTGGCAGATCACGTTAAAGTAAGTGTGTGTGTGTGTGTGTGTTTACACACACCCTTTGTGCTATTAAAAAAAAAATGACACAATGTTTTTTTAAAAATCACTGTCAACTATGCTAACTTGAGTTTCAGCGGTTTTGCAGGGACTTTTTATATTTTATTTGTACACTGGTTTCAATTTTAGACTTATGTAAATGTTATTCAGAATACACAAGTTGAATAATTTTGTTTTCCTACTTCTTTAAGTAATACGACTAGCAAAATAACGTAAGTCAACCCTGGGGGGGGATCGTAAAACGTTTGGTTTCCTTTCTAAAAAGCATCCCTTTGGCGTTTGAATCAGAAATCTAGAATAAGCTAGAATGAGGGTTTCTGCTGGAGGAATTATGGAACAGTCAGGGTTTAGGACCAGCAGAGAGAAGGTGTTTATCACTTGACCCGAGGAGCTAAAGTTTAAGCAGACTTTTCACTACCAGCATCATTACTTGTGCCTGAAATCTTGGTTTCTAGCACTCTGTGGTCAGTTAGTAAAAAGTGAACTTCGGTTATGGATGGTTGCCTACTGAACCAAGTGAAATGTCACTTGAACACACACACACAGGCTCCTGGGGAGCAGCTGCAGCAGGTGAGGTCATTGCCACACTGCAGTGGAGGTGGGGGCGGGGTGGGGCTGGCACCCCGCCTGCTGCCGCCCCCTCTCTGGGTGACCGAAACTAAACATTCGGTGGCTTCCCTCACTGGTGGGGTCGACCTGGCTGGCAGGACAAGGGCCACATCTGGGTTGAGGTTGTTTCTCAGACTTTCCCAAGACCCCCACTGTCCACAGGAGCAAAACAAGAAACTCAGCCGTGCAACAGGCTTAGAATTGGGAACAGTGAGTTCGTGCAAGTCGTAAACAAGCCTACAGTGTGGCAAGGTGTCCTCGTTCTCTACAGTGTGGGGACCCCACCCAGAAGCAGATAATCAACAGCCCTTCTGGTGCTTCCCGGAGAGCTGGGAACTCCAGTGCCAGGGCCCCTTGGGACAGAGATCTGGGCTGTCTGCCTTCCGAGAAACCTGCTAGAATCTCATTTGGAAGGGTTGTTTGTTGAAGAAAGATAAAATAAGGGCGGTTAAGTGGCCTGGACACAAATGGAGCAAATGGAGCACTGGAAGGTGCTCCAGATACCTCAGGACCAGGTGGAGCGATGGGGTGGTGGGGATGGGGGGGCTGGGGGCAGAAAGTTGTTTCTAGGAAAGACAGAGCTTCTTACCATCGCCACCCTGTCACTTGACAGGATTCGACCCCACCCCAAGTGCATACGTTTGCTGGGCCGGCCAAATGAAGTCCTACAGACTTGGGGCTTAAATAACAGAGATTTATTTTCTCATAGTTCTGGAGGCTCAAGGTCTAAGATCAAGGTGGCCTTGGCCTCCCAAGGCCTCGCTCCTAAACTTGCAGGGGCCGTCTTCTCATGTCCTCACGTAGCCTTCTCTCCACGCACATGGGTCTTTGGTCTCTCTCTCCTCTTGTAAGGACACCGGTCCTATTGACTAGGGACCAGCCAGATGGCCTCATTGAACCTCGGTTATTTCTTTAAAGACCCTGTCTTCAAACACAGTCACATTCTGAGGGGGTGTAAGGGATTATTAGCACTTCAACATGTGGATTTTAGGGGAACACAATTCAGCCCCTAACGCCAAGAACGTAGCATGTGTGAGGCGTGGGAGTTCTGACCCCGGCTGTGTCCTGGCCAGTGAAGGCCACGCAGAGCCTCCGCCTGCCATGGCAGCTGTGCTCACATCACAGGACTATGCAGCAACCCGGGGAATGGCCTGTCCCTCACCTTTGTGTCGCCTCAGGCAAGGATGGGCTGACTTTGACTGTTGGCCCAGACTCTTGTCTTTGAACTACAGGCTGTTGAACCAGCACTGAGTACTTGTTGTATTCATCTCTGAACACAACGGTGGAACAAAGAGGCTACTTTCTTATTGACCATAGAGGCCAGGTAGGCCCAGTGACACTGGGCCCTGGGCACTCATCCAGTATCTGCTCAGGACAGTGCAGGTCACCTCAGGTGTCCTTTCGAACTGTGTTTACTCAGCTAAGTAATGTGTGCGGCTCCCAGGACTGGCTGACACATACACCACCCCAGGACAACATCACACACTGGGCCTGTGAGTCAGCTTCCCCAGCCCAAAGATGCTGTGGGGCCATGGGCTGTCAACTCTGTTCGCAGCATTACCTGCCTCCATGCCTGCTCGGTGGGCTGTCACCTTGCAGAGTGCAATTAATCGTTCCCAACCGCCACTTCCGTTTATGATGGATCGGGCAAATCAGACCAGTTGCTTTTGCCAAGAACCATTAGAACAGCTGGACCAGATATAAAATATATTGACGGCATCAGAGAGCTACCATAAGAGTGAAAAATTACCGGGCCAAGACGTGACAGAGAGCAGAGACTCAGGTGGATGAGGCTGGTGTTTCAGAGCCCGGGGGCATGTGCTGACTGCACGGAGAGCAGGGGAGAGACGGACCACTGCTGGGGAGGCTCCGTGGGCTGCTGGGCCAGCATGCGCAACAAAGCGTGTCCCCCAGGAGTGGAGTGAACAGCGTTTTCCTAAGGTACTCATGTTGTCTGGGGCCAGGGGAGGGTGCTTCCTTCTTTTAGAATTTTGTAACCCAAAAAAGTATTATAATACCTATGTTTGCCCCCTAAACTGATATATTTATTAAATTGTCATTGCCAAACTAAGAAAGAAAAAGGTGAAATAATTTTTAAAATAGTTAAGTAAAAAAGGAAAAGAAAAGGGAACAGATTCATTGGGACAAAAAGAGCAAATAATAACATTTAAGCCCAAGTAGATCAGTAGTTGTATTAAATATAAATGGACTAAATGCTCTAATTAGAAGATAAAGATTGTCTGATGATTAAAATAGAATCCAACTGTAAACTGCTTACAGGAATCACACCTAAAATAAAGAGATACAGAAAGGTTAAAAGTTAAACTATAGAAAAAGATATAACAATCAAAAACCTTAAGAAAGATGACGTAGCCTTATTAATATCAGAAAAACAGAACTGAAAGCAAGAAGCATTATTAGAGATAGAGAGGTATTTTATAATAATAAGAGGTTTAATTGACCAGAAGGATCTAGCAAATCTAAATTTTTATGTGCATAATAGCCTCAGAAGTAGAAAGCAAAATGTTGACAACCAAAAGAAAAAAAATGAGCAAATCTGTATGTATAGTTAGGAGATAGTAACACATGTCTTCCAGAAACTTTGGGGAAAACCAACAAAAATTCTGAAAGGAATTGAAAGGATGCACACCACTTAACTGGGGAAATTGACCTCAATGACCAATTCCAAGACATATTCTAGTAAAATACTGAACTTTAAAATTAAAAAAAAAAAAAGAAAGAAAAATACTTTGGATACCCAGACAAAAAGACAAAGTAACTTATAAGGAAAAGAAAATTCAATTCCTGAAAAACACCTTGATAGCAACATTTTATGCCAGAAAACATGGATAAGATATTTAAGATACTCAAAGAAAGGAAATAAGACCCAAGGACTTTGATCTAACCAAACTGACTTTTGAATATAAATATTACAGATAACAACATGCAAAAATTCAGGAAATATTGATTCTATAGCCCTTGCTTAGCAAACTAGTAGAAAATAAAGTTGAGACATGTGTGTGTGTGTGTGTGTGTGTGTGTGTACATCATGCACCATTTCCAACTAAAAGAATCCAGTGCTTCAAAGAGAAATGCCTGGGACAAGAATGGTCTGAGACGGAGTATTCTGTCATCGGGGGTAGAAAAGAAGCTATCAGCCCTGGCAGTGGATCCGGCCATCATAGTAAACTCCTGCTTCCTAATCTCTGTAATGAGCCTAAAACACCTGCTACTATGTTATGGAGAGAGAGAAGCAAAACCGTGTAAGGAAGGAGCTTTGTAAACTGAAAAGTATTCGACATTGTCAATCCACTTATTCAGATAGTCCCTGCAGGATCACTGAAGAAAGGATTTGCTAATCAAATAAAGGGCTAGGGCATCTGGGTATAGGTTTAGCCCTGAACTCCCCCCCCGCCCCTACACTTCCAAGAAACTTTTGGCCCTGGCTCTGTGGGTTGAGCTCTGGCCTGCGTTCCCTGGTTCGATTGCTGGTCAGGTCACAGGCCTGAGTTGGGGGCATGTGAGAGACAACCAGTCAATGTCTCTCTCATATATTGATGTTTCTCCCCCTCCCTCTTCTCCACCTCCCTTCCCATCTCTTAAGAAATAAAATCTTTGTAAAAACTAAAATAAAAACCAAAATATTGGACCTCCTCACAATTTTTTTTAAGATTCTATTCATTATTTTTAGGGAGGGAGGAAGAAAGGGAGAGAAGCATCCATGTATGGTTGCCTTTCACCTGCCTCCAGCTGGGGACCTGGCTGGAGACCTGGCCTGCAACCTGGTTATGTGCCTTGGCTGGGAATTGAACCAGCGACCTTTGGGGTCATGGGCTGGCGTCTATCCACTGAGCCACCAGCCAGGGCTATTCTTAATTATTCTCCCAGGCCACCTGAGAAGCCCTGCCGGGCCAGGGCCAAACCTCACACTGCACCTGTTGGAGTGCCCCATAGCTGCACAGCTTTAAAAATGTGACACAGCTGGACTTTTGCAGGACCTCAGCCGAGAACCTCACCCCAGAGACTTCCACACGTCAGGCATTTTTTGATTTGTATCCTCAGTGAGCCTGGTTTGTGGGAAGCCAGGTCACACAGCAGTTGCTGGGCCGAGTCTGGTCACAGCTCGATGGCCGTGTGTCCTTGAGCAAGTCACTTAGCAGCCACCGCAGCCTTCGATGATGAGGCTGAGGCACAGAGAAGCGACTGGCTTGGCTTGGGGTCCCCGAGCATCACTGCAGAGTGTGGGAGCCACTTCAAATCGCTCCTAGGAAAGGGTGCAAAAGATGAGCCACACTCCCAGAAAACCCTTGCTGGGTTCAGGCCTCAGAATGGAGACTTTCAGCATCTGTGAGCGGAACGACAGCGGGGAGGGAGGAGGGCGAGTGCACAGCCCTCTCCCGCAGCCCGCGGTGCGGCTGGGCGGGTGCCGGCCGTGCCAGCACAGGCCCCAGAGCCTTCTGGCCGGGAGGTCAGCGCCCTGGCAGCCTGACGCTGAGACCTGGCCCTCGGCTCTGTTTTGACTGGCCCGTAACATTTTGCAGCTTTTTTGAATCATCTGCCAACATTTCAATGTTAGGAAATGGCAATAAAAATAAGGGTTCCAACTTATGGAAGATTCGATGCGGCCACACTGGGCTTGTTCTGCCGCCTGCTGCCGCCCACAGCTGCGCCCCTTCCAGGTGGCATCACACCCGGGGTCCCCACAGCCTCGCCCTGCCACGCCTTGCTCGCGGGCCCAGGGGCGGTGGACCGCCGTGATCATTTGCTCTCCAGAGGTAAGAGGAAAGCGAAGTGGTTCCCATGGCCCCTGCCTGTCAAAGGCAAGGAAATGAAAGCTGAGCTGAGAGGGCTTCGTGTTTCAGGGGAAAAAAACAGCATTTTCCACCAAGCTGCCCCGCCCATGAGCATCACCTCTACTCACCACAAGCCCTTGCGTTTGCCACTTGGTCCAGTTTGTTTCTTTTGCATCCGTGACAAGAGGGAAGGTGGACGTGTTACCCATTTCCAGGAGCCAACCGAGGCCCTGGGAGGTTACCGTTCACTGAATACAAGGTGCTGACTCTGGAGTGGGGACTGCGAGGCCTGGGGTGCACTGAGCCCAGGCGCTGCTTTCCAGCTGACAGTTCCCGGCCACGTCACCAGGACTTAACAGCTAGGGCTGCAGCGCTCTGGCCCAGGGTCGGATCATGCAAACCTGGTCCGGACCTGGGGAGGCTGTGTGGACCACTTCCAGGCACAGGAAGGAGATCCAAGTTCAGCTGTACTGAGGGCAAGGAACAACCCAGCAGGCAGTCACCACCGGTGAGAGTCAGCTTGTCGCCTCGGCTACTTTCCCAGCTATCGGGCCACCCTCTGTCCCTGGCGGCATCCCACCTTTGGGGCCCCGGAGCCCGGTCTTGTCTCCCAGGATGTGGGGAGCGGGCCATACGCAGCCAGACACCTCCAACTTTCAGAAGCGAAGCCCCAGACAAGGTCTGCCGGTTGGGTTGGCACCACAGCCAGGGGCCTTCTCAGCTCCCCCAGTGAAGGGCTGAGAAACTCTTATCCCAGGAGACCTATGGGTGTTTCCTGAAGCCAAATGAGCAGGCGGGAGAGGGCAGGCTGCCTGAGGAGCGGTGTGAAGAGAGGAAATGGGGAGGGAATTGGGCTTCTTCAGCTATAAATAAGGTGGTTTTCTACTGTTAAAAATTAGTCTAGCCTGACTTCCAGTCAAGATGGTGCTTCGCCTCTTTGTACACCACATCAAAATGACAGCTAAATTACAGAGCAACCGTTACTTAGAACTGTGAGAAATGGAGTGGCATGGAAGTGTGACAACTGTGGAATTAAAGGAACCACATCCACCCAGACTGGTAGGAGGGGCCGCAGACCAGATCCCCCCAGCCCAGGATTCTAGTGCCAGGAAGAAAAGTCACCATAAGTTCTGGCTGCAAAAGCCAGCAAGGATTGAATCGGTGGAAGACACATCTGGAGCCCCAAGCAGTTCCTCTTCAAGAACCCACACGTGGACCCACCTGCTCACTTCTGCGGAGCCCCAACCCTGGGGTAGCAGCTTAAGACTCCATCAACGTGGCCAACACTGTGTGACCTGCCTGGGAGGTACCCTGAGGCTCTGCCCCACCCAACTGCTTTTCCCCAGGAATGGCTGGTCCTGGCTCCTGCCTCACAGCTTCCTCCAGCTGAGATCCACAGCTCCAAGCCCAGCGCAAGTAGCAGCCTCTCAGATGGCTTCACAGCTCAGGCAGGGTGCCTGGGCAAAACACAGGTGGGGGCTGACCTCGGCCTGCACCACCCAGGACACCCCAGGGCCGGCGCACCCAGTGGACAGCCACAGACCGCGTCAGAGCGCCCTGCCACCTTCCTGCCCCTGCACAGCTGACCCTCCACGGAAAGCGGGAGCTCGTGGCCAGTGATGGCAGCCAGTCCTTGCAGCTGACTGGCTTTAAATCCACCTGCGTCTGAAAAGCCTCCCAGACTCTCTAGCTTCCTGATTACATAAGCAATTGCCCTTTTTTCTTTTTTTTCCTTTGCTTAACCTTTTGGAGGTTGGATTGTCTGTCCCTGGCATTCTGACTGCCGCACAGACAGGCCATGGTGGCCTTACCCAGGTGCTGTGCTGTGGTGAGGCCCAGATTTCCAGGAATTCTGTGAAAATACTCCTTCCTCTGCTGCAGGCTGTCAAAGAAAGAAATTGTCAGGTGGTGGACACGGGGCCCACCCAGGCTGGAGCATCTGCCTGGTGTGGCAGGGACAGCGGCTCTCCAGGCCGTTTCTTCACCTGTAAAAGAATGGTTAGCTGGGCCCTGGCTGGTGCGTTAGTTGGTTGGAACCTTGTACTGTAAACCGTTCGACTCTGGATCCAGGCACCCATTGCGCGTTCGGTCCCGGGTCGGGAAGTAGCAAGTGAGAGGCAGCTGACTGGTGTTTCTCAGGTGAGGATTAAAAAAAGAAATGGTGAGGCAGGATGTGTCTCTTCATTCACGGAGCATCCGCCACACGTCAGGCACTTTGCTGAGTGACTCCTGTACATTCATCAGTTAATCCTTCCGACAGCGCTACGAGGTTCACTCTCCCCATTCGCTAGAGGAGGAGCGTGAGGCCCAGATGGACGAAGGCCACGCCCCTACGGGGAAGAGCTGGGAACAGGCCTGAGCCACCTAGCCTGGGGGTTCTGAGCCCCTGCCTCCACCTACGAAGGCATCTGTAAGAAGTGTCTAACCTCAATCCTCATTCTTTTTCTTGCTTTCTACAGTTTTTTCTTTCCTGGACTTAATCATCTTGGTCTTCGCAGACTTCCTTCAAAAGTATTAGCATCTTTTATTTCCAACATTTTCTTTTTTCTCTAAATTCCTCACATTCCCCTTCATGTAGCGATCATTTCAAACTGGGCATGCAGTGGGGGGTGGGGGAGGCCTTTGATCTGGGGACCAGGTCAGGCAAAGGCCTGTGACACCTTATAGACAGCAGCCCCTGAACACCAAGCAAAAGGGCTGGGGGTGGGGACACTAAGCTGTAACCCTGCTGGTGACGCCTCTTACTGAAGAATGAAGGGCCTGCCCCTTGTTTGCGAAGTAGGGTGGACTGTTCCTTTCATCTTCCCAACATGCCATAATGTACTTTCGCTCGCCACCATCACCACCACTGTTTTACAGATGAGAGCACTTGCCCTGATATTTTAGCTGATAAATGTTAACTGCGATTTAACACTCAGGTCTGACTTCAAAGCTCATGTTCATTCTTTTGTGTCGTTAAAAAGTGTTTTTAGCCCTGGCTGGTGTGGCTCAGTGGATTGAGCACCAGCCTGTGAACCAGAGGATCGCCGGTTCGATTCCCAGTCAGGGCACATGCCGGGGTTGCAGGCCAGGTCTCCAGTTTAGGGGCATGTGAGAGGCAACCACACATCAACATTTCTCTCCCTCTCTCTTCCTCTCTTTCCCCCTGTCTACAAATAAATAAAATCTTTTTTAAAAAAACTGAGGAAAGTTCTTGAGAAAACCTAGGTTTTTTGTTGTTGTTTATTTTTTAAATATCTCTCAGGGCATGATACTTCATTGTTTGTGTCTGTCATGGAGGATGGGAACCGACTCCAAATAGGGGCTCCTTCTCCTCCGGAAAGAAGCTGAAGTCAACAAGCGGGTGAGGCCCTGCGGGGCAGCACACCAGCTACCAAAACCTCCGCGTGGAGAACGGTACCTGTGACCAGGAGTTGGCCATCCAACTGGGGGCCCCGACTCTCCTGTACCTCCTCTGGCCCCCCAGGTCCCTGCACCCTGCATTCTCCAGCAGAAATGTCCCCCAACAGCCACTTGCCGACCCAGCAGGGCAGAGCTCCCTGGCCCGGGCATTGCCACTCCTGAGGCTGCAGCGGATGGTGGTTTGCACTTCAATGGCGAAGGCAGGGTACACACCACCGCACCCCTCCCCGGGCAGCCCTAGGGGTCCTCCCCACCCAGGAAAGTAGCTGATGAATTCATTGGTGGGGGCCATTCCATGCCCTCTGTAGAACCAGGGCTCTCAGCCTGGAAGGAAGTTACGGGGTGGCAGGTGGGGAGCTTCCCTAGAAGAATTTTCTGAATTCAGAGCAGAGCAAAAACCACTGCTTACCAGCCCTCCCAACGTTACCTCCACCTCGGTGGTTCCCACGCCCCAGCTGCCTGCACTACCCTCTGTGGAGGGGGCCCTCCTGGGCCACCGGACAGGATGCTAACTCCACCAGCGCCGTGTCCAGCGGCCAAGATGCCCCTTGCCCACATCAGAGGCGCTGGCTCTGAGGACGAAGCCTGTGTTCCCATCAGCCCGTGGGAAGCATTCCTTCCAGGGCGGGGCGTCGCCCGCGCTCCCCAGGGCGGGAGGGGGAGAGGGTGAGCACCTTCTTCCCCAGACTCAATTACCAAAGCTCCCTCTCCTTACAAGCCATTCCCTCTAGTTTGTCCAGCAATTTTTCTGATGCTCTGGTCCCATTGCAGTACATCCAAAAATTAAAATACACTTTTCTGGTGTTACCTACACTCTGGTACTTCTCACCATGAAATGTCCTGCTTATTTCGGTGAAATAATTTAGGAGTCGGGGGGGGGGGGGGGGGGGGGGGGGAAGGCGACCCTCCTTCCTGATGCAGGTCCCTTGAGACATTTTCCTTCCAAACTTGAATTTCCAGGCAGCTGAGTCCCAGAGAGCCTTCAGGTCTCCGTGCCTCACTTTACTCATCTGTAAAAGTGATAAGAAATGGTCCATGGTCAAGTTTTTGATGGGATTAGAGAAACACAGGTCGCAGAGTAAGTGCTCACTGAACGGTAGCGGCCGGGCTCTGGCGTTTTCTCCGTAGCCCGGGGCGCCCCCTGCTGGGAAGGACGTTCCCCCAGCGTTTCAGTAACTGGGGCTCCGGGAGAGCGGACACCGGACAGGGGGCTGGGTAGCAACTTTCCTCCCAGAGGCTCTGAAAGCCAAGGCGCTGGCACCCACGGGAGCCCACTTGGGCCCCGGGAGGGGAAGGGGTCCAGGAGGCTCCAGCGCCCAGCGGAGCTCAGACTCGGCCGCCTTCCTGATTCTGGGCAAGCGAAGGCCCAGCTTAGTGTCATTGTGGACTAAAATGACACTTGTCTACCTCCCAGGAGTCCTTGCAACATCGAATTCAAGATCCTTAATAGGGGCGAAATCTAGGTGTCGGGCCCCAGGTGGCAGCAGATGTACTACTGGCCGGCCCGCGTGTCTCGAGGCGGCCAGGACACTCTGCGCAGACCTTTGCCATCGGGGGTGGTTTCCTCCAGGCGAGCGACTCGAGGCTGGGACCCGGTGTGGGCCATCGAACTTGGCAGGACGAGGTCTCAACTCGGGAGGTGCTGGGGAGGAGGGGAGGCGGGAGAAGCCACCGAGGGCAGACGCTCCGCCGCTTTCACGGGGCAATGGCGACCCCTGGCGGCCATCGCAGGGGGTGGCAGGCCAGCGCGGCGCCTTCCGGCTCCTCTCCAGGTTCGCGTTGCCTTTCCCGGCCACCGCGGCACCCCGCCCGCAGCTGCGCCCTGCTCTGGGACCAGTGTCGTCCTCCAGCTCCCTCCCAGACTCCTCAGCCCTTCCTGGGGACAAACCCGGCCCAGGCCCCCGGCCAGCTAAATACCCCAGAGTCGCCGCATCTCTGACTCCCCTCTCCCTGCAGGACACCTGCGCCCCGGCTGCCTGTGGGTTCCCCGCACACACCACCCACACCTGCCCTTCGCACTGGCTCCTGTTGGCAGTTCTGTGGGAATTCGGAGCCAGTGCTGAGGAAGAGCCTGCCCAGGGGACCGAGGTCTCCGCCCCATGCTGTCACCTGGCAAAAGGTTTGTTTACCCTGCACCTGAGATCCGGCTGCCCGTGCCCCAGACAAGCCGGGACTTGGCGGGGTGGGGGTGGGGGACACGAATGGGGAAAGGAGGTCACCAGCGCCCAAATGACGATGAAAAACAGGGCCCCTCCCCTGAGCGCATGGATAGTCAGGCCCATGCATTTCAAAGGTAAGGGGCATCCCCGAAACACTGGTTTTCCATGCAGGGTCTGATGATGACACCTAAGCTTTATTAACTCTCTTCCTGTATACCAGGCGCATGGTTAGGTACTTCACATAACATTTTTCTCAGCGTGTCCTCACATCAGATAAAGAAACTGAACCTTGAAGAAGTTCTAGACGTTGTTGAAGGTAAAACAGAGGAGAAACTTCCAGTCTGACAATGCCAAGGCTCTGGAGCCCTGACACACAGGCATCCAGGTGCTGTCAGCTACTGACCCGGAACTGGGGTGACCATGCAGGGGTTATGGGATTACTCGTGTTTTCACCCCACCCCACCCCCGTGGGAGATTGCAGCTGACCCCCTTCCTATCTGAGTAGTCCTCAATGTGAGTTGCTCTTCAATGTGCCCAGGAAAGCCACCTCCGGGAGCCCAGGAGGGGACCAGCAAAGTCCTCCTGCCCTAGCTCTGTCTATCCCAGGAGGTTTCACAGACTCACTCCCACCCCACGGAGTGTGCCCCTTAGCCACCAGCTTTTCAGACTGGGCCTGCAGTTCCCAAAGGGTTTGCTCCTGTAGGCCCAGCCCAAAACTAACTTCTTAAGAGAATCCAGCCTTCCAGGGCCCGAAGTCACCCCTTCTTCCACTCCTCATGTGCTGTGGGCCCCAGGGAACAGAGCCCAGTGCAGCATGCATGCACTTAAATAATAAATGAACAAATAAATGTATTAATTTCCTAGAGCTGCCATGACAAAGCACCACAAACAAAGTGGCTGAAAACAGCAGAAACTTACCCTCTTCCAGTTCCGAAGGCCAGAAGTCCAACATGAAGGTGTCCAAGGGCCATGCTCCGCCTGACACCTGCAGGGGAGGACCTTCTCTTGCCCCTTCCAGTTTTTGCTGCTGGCCGGCAGTCTTGGCGCACCTCGGCGTGTAGATGCGTAGCTTCAGTCTCTGCCTCGGTCTCCACAGGACCCTCTCCCTGGGTGTCAGCTTGTGTCTCTTTCTCTTCTTATGAGGACACCAGTCACATTGCATCAGGTCCACTCTAGGGACCTCATCTTAACTTGGTCACCTTTGCAGAGACCCTGTTTCTGAAGGAGGTCACATTCACAGGTATTGGGGGTTAGGATTTCAACCTAGCTTTTTTGGAGGCTACAATTCAACCCGTAACAATTGTCCAGGGCAGTTTGCTGGTGGTCTTACTTTCAGTTAAAACTAAGGCTCTCAGGGTTGGCTCATCACTACAAGCAAAAGGTGGGCCGCGTTTAGGAGGTGGTGTGGCCTTGCATACTGCAAGGATGTCTTTGTGTCACCCTTGATTACTTTCCCTTTTGATGAACCCATCAGGGTTGCTTTGTAGTCATGGTTAATGACTATGTTTACTCCAGGCATAAGTGCCTGTGTTTCTCTCCCTCTCTCTTTCATGTTAGGCATTAAAATGGAACATTAACCTGGGATATAGACTCTTCTGGGTAATAAAAAGAAGCATTCTAATATCAAAATAAGTCATACTGACCTTACAGTGTTACTGAAGTTCAAAGTCCTCTATGTGGTCCTTAAGCTTGTTACAGTCCAGCCCCAACCCTCCTTTTTTGCTGCTGCTGTTGCTGCTACTGCTGCTCCTTCATTCACATCCTGTTGGGGCTCCGTGACCACAGCTGCTTTTACTTCCCAGAAATGCCTCACGGACTTCCCCATCCATGCCTTTGCTGTGTCATTCCTAGAACTCCCTTCCTGTAGTCAACTCTTCCTGTTGAAATTCTCCCCAATCTTCAAGGCCAAGTTCAAAGGCCACCTCCTCCAGGAAGTCTTCCATCTTCCTCCTCAGAAGGCTAGTGGTCCTGGTTGGGCTTCACTTAAGGCATTGACCACATGCTGCTTTGAGCTGAAGTAAATTTATGTCTTTCCTTGATTCCTGCTAAGCAGTAATGGAGCGAAGTCTAGAGGCCACTTCATGTGAGAAATGGCTGCGTTTGCTGGGAATGTTTGTTTGGAAAAGAAAAGACTTCCGGGGAGTCATGTGTCCCATGCTTCTTTCAACTGGTAAGGTTCTAACAGACTAAGCCCCTTGTGGAAACTATACCTGGCTTCTCTGAGATGCTACACACACACACACACACACACACACCACCTATGCCCAGCACAGAGCAGTGATCAAATACGATGTAACATCCTATCCAATGTAAAAGATCTCTTTTTGCTGTGTCATTCCTGGAACTCCCTTTCCAGCGGCGGGGTGAGCAGAATTCTAAAATGTCCTCAAGACTTCCTGCATCCCACGTGTACCTGCCCTCAATATTCCCCAGGACTGTGAAGATGATGATTTCATTCCTCTGATTAGGTTATGTCATAGGTTAGGACATAAATGGAAAAAACAATAAGTGAAAATTTGGTAAATTTGACTTAGAAATTTTAAACTGCTTTTTGAAAGACGTTATTTAAAACATGAAAAAGCAAGCCACAGGTTGGGAGGAAATTATCTGATATAAATCCTTGACAGAATTCAAGGTTTGTCCTGAAAGTAACAGCCTCGTGAACTGTTTTAATTGTATTGACTTTAGCTCCATAATCATAAAGGCAAATAATTTTCAAATGGCAGGAGACTTAGACTCATGAAAAAAAAAAAAGATTCATAAATGGCCAATAAGCATATGGGAAAAAGCTCAAATCATTAGTTTTCAAAAAATGAAAACTAGAAGTACAATGCAATGCCCCTACATACTCTTTAATGAGGGTAAAATTCAAAAGACTCACAATACCAAGCATTGGTGAAGATCTGAAGCAACTGAACTTTTCATGCTTTTCTGGTAGGAAAGTAAAATGATGCAACCACTTTGTAAAAGAGTTTGGTACTTTCTTAAAATGTTCAACCTACACATAGCATACAAGCAATTTCACTCTTAGGTTATTTTTCCAAGAGATATGAAAACAGATATCCATCCAAAGACTTGCAATAAATGTTCAGAGCAGCTCCCTCGCATAACTGTGAAACACAACCTTGACATTTTACCAAAATGTTCGGTTTCTGACATTCTTCAGTATCCCCAGGTAGGCTGGTTCAATAAATAACCAACTAAGTTGAAAAGCAGAAATAGTAAGACAAACGCATGCGCCATCTATTATGTTGGGGGTCATCCTGGGCAAGATTTTAGTTGAGTTGCACCCCCATCACAAGAGGAAACAACCTACTAATTACATATGACCAGTACCATGTAGTTCAGGTCGCAGTCCTGCCTTAGCACGCGAGCCTCCAGGTCCTGAAGAGATTCTGCCTTCCGGGCAGAGTCACCTCCCAGGGCAGAGTCACCTCCCTCTATAGAAGTTTGCTTCCCCAGCCTCTCTGGCAGCCAAGGACACGGACCCTTGACCTAGGCTTACCCATCCTGTGTCTACTTGATGCCAACTTCGCTTGCAGGCCATTGAAAAAAGACCTGGGGACAGTGACAAACCCACGGCAACAGCGATAAATCTGTGGCAAGAATGGCTGTGGCAGGGGCCGCTAGCCCCAGGTTCCAGCGGTGGCAGCAACCTCAGGGCCCGGTGCGGCCGATGACAACGCTCACTGCCTTCAGGGCCCAGCAGACCAGCTCTGGAACGTGCTCGGGCAGTGCCCAGCCCTGTGGACGCCACGTCACGTCCTGCCCTAGTTGAGAGTCTGATTACTCAGTCGGATTCTCCTGATAAATTCCTTCCACGTGTGAAATCACCGGAGTGGCTTTCTTTTCTTACTAGATACACCGTGTCCTTACGGAATTCCCGCTCCAGGCAGGACGCAAACGCAGACTCCCTGGAACAGGAGGGCACAGAAAGGCCCCATCGCACAAGTGTTAAAGTGGGTGGAACACCCTCAGAGGCGGGGGCGGTCACTCGGTGGGCCGGGGTCTCAGAAGAGCCTGTGACAGTCAGCGTGGGTGCGGAAGGGAGTGGTGCCCCCTGCCCCGGGGCCATGTGCCCTGAGACCTGCCGCCCTGAGGGTGGAATCTGGAAGAACACAGCAGGGCAGCCCTCTGTCTTCCGAGTCAGAGCTCCAGGGTGGGCTGGGTGCCCTTGGCCGGGCTGTGATGAGCTGGAGGTCACTCACCCACCATCGCCACCATGAACCTGACCACCTGCTGATGACCATGCTGAGGAAACCAGCCCAGGGGAGCAAGTTCTTTCTGGGCATCTGTGTCCTGAAGATCAGCCTCGTAGGAAGGCAGCAGAGAACTGAGGGACAGGGCTCATGCCAGTCCTCCAATCCACACATGAGATGGAGCCTCCAAAACATACAACCATGGCCAGGTGTCAGGGTGGGACTCCGAGTTCAAGGTGCACTCCATGGCCTCCGGGACTTAGGGTGTTTGGGGACGCCTGGCTCACCCAACCACAGCCTGCTGTTGCCCAAGCAGCTGGGGAGGGGGCCTGAGGGGCCCTGCAGGCCGCTCCACAGCTCACGTGGGTTATCCAGGACCCAGTCCCATGGGAACACCAAAGGGAACAGCAGCGGTCCCAGGCGGGCACTTGCACGGTTTCTGTGACCTGAGCTGCCCACTGTCTGCCTAACATGGCAGGTGTGGCAGCTGAGTGCCATGGCATCCTGCAGGTGTTTTCCAATGAAAGGGTCCCCCGACCCCGGCAGCCCTGGCCACCAAGCCCATGTGAGGATTTGTACCAAGTCTTCTTGCCACCACTGTTCTAGTTCTGAACATGGGAGTGACTGTGGGTGTTCGTTTGATTATTACCCTCTATATCCAATAGATTAGGTTCCCTTGTTTTTATCAAATATTACATGGTAATGTTTTAATTTAATGAAATGCTTGACCGCCAAGAGTGACAGTAAATGGGGGTGTTGACAGAACTGTAAGGAAGCTGGGGGAGCACGTGACAGCCTGCCGGGCACTCAGGGTGCACAGCGGGGCCCCTCCTGCTTGTGGAGATGGGTAGGTGGCCCCGCCAGGCGACTCTGATTCCACGCTGGTGACGCCAGCTGTCCCTGCAGCCAGGACTGGCAGCAAGGATCCTGTTCCTCTCCAACCCCCAAGTCCTGGTGCCATCAGCTGGCTGCTGGTGAAGACCCGTGGCCACCTGACCTTGTTTAAATCTGCACCATCTGCCAAGTTCCTCCCTGAGGAGGGCCTTCGGCTAGGTTGTCACAGGCAAGGCACTACGTGTCACATCCCCACCTCCCACCTTCACCTGCTGGTCCCAGGGAAGCCATCCTCAAGAATCCTGTCACTCAGGGGAAGAGATGTCCATGCATGGCAGCTGTGAGGTAACCCTTGTCACACTGCAGCTGGAAGACAGGGGCCACCTATGGAGAAGGAATTAAAATCTCGGCGCTGAACGGCTCTCTGACGCGAGTGACCACAAGGAAGGGAATTTTAGCATTCTGTAGCAAAACCTGGGGCTAAAATAAGAGCCATATTAAAAAAAAAAACAAACAGACAAATTAAAATATTAAGGCAACGAACTTTGGGAGGGGGGAAAGCAAGAAACAAAACGGAAAGGTTAAATAAGAAAATGGACACCAAGCGGCTCAGCTGTGAACAGTGAATTAATCAAAAGTTACGTCTTAATGCCACCGATGGCGAGAATTAATGGTGGTAGTGAAGGGGTGGGTCCTCGGGTTTAATGGGCCCGTTCTGTGCGCCCCCACCAGTAATGACTCTTCATAACAGTGTTTGGTGAAAAGGAATTGTGTTTATTTGAAGGGTACACAAATTTATATCACAGGTGCAATTATGGCATTAAGTCCCACTCCCTCTAAAAACACCCACCATATACAGCCCTGCCCCATCAGGCTGGCTCTAAAACAGACAAGCATGCGGGACCATTTTTCAGGAGCACAGGAACAGTCCACGACTGAGCGTTCCAGTTATAAATTCAAAGTTCCCGGCAGCTGCTCCCCAACTCTTCCCCACAGGTCATTCCCCTTCTCCGTGTAACCTGCAGGTCTCTGCAGCACCCCACCTCCCAAACCAGGTGAGGCCTTTCCGTTTCTCAGATCGCGTGTCAGTCTGCAAGTCCTCCAGGACAGAGAGAAGAGGGGGGCCGGGGAAGGAGAGGGAGAGGTGGGGAGAGAGACCGAGGGTCAGTGTGCATGTCCTTTAGGAAGAGAGAGAGAGTGGCCCTATTTTAAGCCAGGATGGAGGCCTGTGACGCAGTAGTAGGGTGACCAATTGTGGACACCTGTGAAATCTCGTGTAGCCCTGTAGATTCTTTCATCACCATTCCCTGGTCAAAAACCCCTTTCATCTTCTTTTTCTTTTTCTTTTTTTAGGACCTCCCATCTTCTTGGAGGAAGAGGCTTATCCTGTCGTTTGCATAACCAAGACCCTAGCTACCAGCATAGATACGCAAAGCACCTCTCTCAGGAAAAAGTGGCTGTGCTTCAGTGTCCCACCCTGCTTTCCCCAAACTGCAAAAAGTGGGGGGTTTTGGCTTTCTCCCCCTCTGTAACAGAGGCTCATTTTTCAAAGGAGGAAGTCAACCACTATCTAAATTTCTTTTAATTAAAAAAATGCCAATGATGACGGCTATGTAGAAAAATGGAGAAAACAGAGCTAAGAAACAGATGGGGTGGGGAAGGGGTGTGGTAGGAGACACCTGTCTCATTCGAGGCCTCATAGTAATGACTTTTTAAAGGCGAAGCTTTGGGAGATTATCGAGTCCCAGGCAGTTACAAGAAATGATGCAGAGAAATCCCCAAGAGTAAGATCTTGCTAAACTGTCACGCAATAAAATACTACGTCGGGTTATCCACATTCACACAGTCAAGGGACACTTTCCACCTGTGCAAGAGCTCCCACCCTGGCTCCTCCTCCACCCCTGGCAACCACGGATTTGTTCTCTGTTTCCGTGATTTTGTCATTTCAAAAATGTTTACAATGGAACGAATTTGTAATCTTTTGGGATTGTCTATTTCCCCTCAGCAGTGTACTCTGCAGATTCCTCAACATGGGTAATTTGCCCTACTTTATTCTTTATCAAAATTGTCTTAAACTATGTGATTTCCACATACATTTTAGAATAATCTTGTCTTTATCGACAAGGACTTTTTCCCCCTGGCAGGCGTGGCTCAGTGGGGTGAGTGCTGGCCTGTAAACTGAAAGGTCACTGGTTTGGTTCTCATCAGGCACATGACTGAGGTGACAGCTAGGTCCCTGGTTGGGGGCATACGGGTGGCAACTGATCAATGTATCTCCCCCTCCCTTTCTTCCTCCCTTCCCCTCTCTCTAAAAATAAATAAAATCTTTTAAAAAGAACATCTCCCTGAGACTTTAATGGGAATTGCATTAAACATATGTATCAATCAGGAGAGAATTGACAGCTCTACTATGTTGAGTGTTCGAATCTATGAGCATATGGCATGTTTCCCCGTGTATTTAATCATCTTTATTTCATCAGTATTTGTAGTTTAAAGTATACAAGTCCTATACTTGTTTTGTTAGATTTACACCTGTTTCTTTTTTAAGTGATTATAAATACTATTGTACTTTCAGCATCCACATGTGCATTACTATTAATATAACTACAACTGACTTTGTATATAAAACATACTTAATGATCTCACTGAATTCATTTCTTAGTTCTAGAAGTTTTAAAAAACACATTCCTTGGGACTTTTTTTTTAAAGATTTTATTTATTATTTTTAGAGAGAGGGGTAGGGAGAGAGGAGAGAGGGAGAGAGACATCAATGTATGGTTGCATTTTACCTGCCTCCAGTTATGGACCTGGCTGGAGACCTGGTTTGCAACCTGATTATGTGTCCTGGCTGGGGAATTGGACCAGTGACTTTTGGGTTCGCAGGCCAGCACCTTATCCAGTGTACCACCAGCCAGGGGTTCCCTTGGGACTTTCTATGTAGACAAACATGTCATCTGCAAATAGAGATTCTTTTATTTCTTCCTTTTCCAATCTGCATGCCCTTTTATTTCCTTTTCTTGTGTTATTACATGGGCTAGAACTTCCAATGCTGCTGTGTTGCATAAGAATAGTTGAGAGCAGACATCCTTTATTTGTTCCCAGTCTCAAGTGGAAAACATTCAGTTTTCCACCATTAAATACAATGCTAGCAGTAGGGTTTTTTCCCCCTATTTTTCTGAGTTTTTATCATCAATGGGTATTGGGTTTTATCACATACTTTGTGTCAATTGCTATGATTAGACATTTTTTCCTTAGTCTGCTAAAATATTTAGGTTGATTGATTTTCAAATATTAAACCAGCTTGGCATTCCTAGAATCAACCCTATTTGGTCAGAGTGTATAGTGTTTTTTTATATGTTGCTGAATTCTGTTTGGGAATGTTTTGAGGGATTTTACCTTAAAAATATTTTTTTTGTATTGCCTTTGTCTGGTTTTGTATCAGGCTGAGTAGCTTCATAAAATAAATCAGAAAGTATTCGCTTCTATTTTCTAGAGAGGTTTATGGCAGTTGGTATTAATTCTTCTTCATTTGGTAGAAATCACCTGGGGCTGAAGCTTTCTTTTGTGGAATTTTAAAATTAATTCGTTTTACTTAATAGCTATAGTGCTGTTCAAACAAACTACTTCATATTGGATGTATTGTGGTATTTTCAGCAACTAGTCAATTTTATTTAATTTGTCAAATTTATGTGTAAATTTGTTGCATTCTCTTATCCTTTTGACAGCTTGTCTGTAGTGATACCATTTCATCCCCACATTAGTAATTTGTGTCTTCTTTTCTTGTTACAAGTTTGTCCATTTTACTGATCTTTCCAAGGAACCAGCTGTTTGTTTCATTGTATTGCTTTGTTTCCATTTTATTGATTTCTGCTCCAACTTTGTTTCCTTCCCGCCTCTTGTTTTGGGGTTCTCTGAAGTGAAAGCTTAAGGTATTGGTTTACAGTCTTTTACTCAAGTGTTTACAATTAATGCTGTAAGTTTCCCTTTCAGTACTGCATTATCTGTATCCCACAAATGTTGACATATTTCATCTCATTCAATTTAATATATATTTTTTTTTAAATTTGCATTGAGACTTTGACTCATGAATTATTTAGAAACACATTGTTTAGCTTCTAGGTGTTTGGAGATTTTCCTGTTACCTACTACTAATTTCTGGTTTCATTCTATTGTGGTGAATACTCTGTATGATTTCAATTCTCTTATTGTTTCAGGTCAATTCAGGGTAATGTCTATCTTGGAATACATGTGTGTTTGAACTTGGAAAGTGTATGTATTTTGTTGTGTTGGATGTCTTATTCTATAAATGTTGATTAGACATACTAGCTGATGGTGTTGTTGAGTTTAAAAAGGTATGAAGTCCCCGACTACAATTATGATTTCTCCACTCAGTTCTATCAGTTTTGCTCATATTTTGCTGCTGTTGTTTGGTGTATGCACATTTAGAATTAACATACCTTCTTGATTCACTGAAATTTTTATCATTAAATTATGTCCATCTCTATCACTGGTAATTTTCTTTGATCTGAAATCTACTTTATCTGATATTAATATACCCGCTCCTACTCTTATTTACCTGATATATGTATATATTTCCACACTTTTTTTCTTTCTTTTCTTTCAGCTTGCCTGTATTGTTTAAAGTGGGTTTCTTAAAAACAGTACACAGTTGTTTTATACTTCATTCTGCCAAGATCTGAATTTTGATTGGTATATTTAGGCCATTTATATTTAATGTAATTACTGACATGTTAGATTAAGTCTGTCATTTATTTTGTCTTTGTTCTGTTTTTTTGTTTGTTTTGCTTGTTTTTTCTCATGCTTTATCACATGTTGCTTGATTACTTTTTAAAATTCCATTTTGATTTATTTATAGTATTTGAGTTTACTTCTTTGTATATCTTTTTCAGTTTTAAATATTCCCTTCGTGATTTTAGAAACACCTTAGGTAGTGTTACCGTTTTTGCTTCAACTATTAAACATATTTAGAAAACTCAAGGTGGGAACATAGACCCATACTTTTGCTTACCATGCTTTAAATTTCTCCAGATGGTCCAGCTGTCCTTTTTTTGTTATTTTGTTTCTATTTAGAGGACTTCCTGTAATCTTCTTTTAGGGTAGGTCTGCTGGTGACAAGTTCTCCAGTCTCCCTGAACCCATCCTGTCTATTTGAAACCAAGTGGTCATCCAACAATACTGCATCAAGATAATAGAAATGGGTGCCACCCCCAAAGTAGGGTCAGAACTAAATTATTCTTTTATAACAAAGAGGGCTGGGGGTAAAGGGCCCTGAAACCTATCACAGTGAGAAGATGGGAGTGGGAACAGTTTGAAGGGAAGTTGGAAATGTCCTATCTTTTTAGGTTGCCTTTGTGAAAGTTGTGATGAGGCAGGAGATGGAATAAAGCAAAGAATCAAGGGTCAAAGCAGAGGGCAGAGAGAGAACACATACAACTGCCCTTTCCCTGAAGCGCTCCACAAAGCAATGGCTTTTCTTCAACAGGATGCCAATCTACCATCCTCTTCAAGTTTTAGCCTAAAAATACTATAAACTTCAGGTGAGAACAGGTCTCGTGGCCTCATAAACATCTCTAGAAGTCATGCGTGCAAGATCAGACAAAGGGTTATAATTTGGTCATGCTTTTTATAAGCTGTTGCCATCGGTTACCCTTCCTGACACACACCTCCCCACGCTGACCCGTTTCATACAGGAGGCAGCTGGGTTGGGGGGGGGGGATAACTTTCCTTAATCTTTAGATGGGCAATGACAGGGTCTCCAATTTCTGTCTCTTCTTTAAGCATCTTAGTCTCCTAGTCCCCTAGCACTTACATCTCCTCCCAACACCATGACGTCACTCCCTCCTTTTGGAAATGAGAAAAGAATGGGGACTGTTTTTCCATGGTCATATTTTGAAATGCCCTCCTTCCCATTTCAGTGGTCACAGAGCAATGAAGGAAAATGTCTGAGAATGCTCTCAGTGATTAGGAACTCTTTCCAGATCCGAAACATCCACAGGCTTAAGAAAAAGAAGGAGCACGTTAACGATTTAATCGGCTTTCTCTTTTAATCAAAAACATACTTGGTTACAGAGTTCTCAGGAAAGGTTCAATTATTTTTCAGCCACAGACTTCAACCAGGAAAAAGAATACAGAAAGGAACTACCGGCACTCTAGCTGACCAGTTCCCCCCAAGCTGAAGCTAAGCGTGGCTCTGCTCCGAGTTGGCGTAGCTGTATTCCTCCGAGTCCAGGGGAGGAGACCGGGTTGGGCAACACCGCCAGCCAATCTGTCCCAACCCCCCGTCGTTTCCCCCAAATCATTCCGCAGCCCACCAAATTTCCATCACCAACAAGCATTCGCATGTTTTCCGTAAATCACGGCTGAGGCATTGGCCAGAACCCAGTACCTGGAGGAAGTCTCCAGCTCCATGTTAGTATTTTAACCAATGCAAGACCATGAGTCCTTCTGTCAGTGACAAGCAGCCATAGCAACAGCAGCTGGTTACACCCCTTCCTCTCCAGCTCCCACAGAGCTGGCTCTACCAGGGCTCCCCAACCCTCAACCCGCGACCCAACCCCAACGAAGGCTCTCAAGGTCCTTGTAAAAGTCAAGTTCATTCGTTACACTCATTCCAAGACAGGCTGGAAGAGAACTCTGAAAGAAATGCTCCAGCTAAAAGTCTTCTAATCAAATGGACTAAAAAGAGCCAAGAATAAAGTGAATGTTCATCCACTATATCTTTTCTTGAGTTGTATAAACCATTTTCATCGATACAGCTCAAAGGAATTTCCCTGCGTTGAGCAGCATTGAAGAGTTAAGAAACCAAAGACCCAAAGTAATGACCTCTACTATCATCCGGCATGTACAATGATTTTTTTTAAATCCATTTTTAATCCACAGTCAAACAAATAAACAAACAAAAATGACCAGTTCACAGCACTTAAAGGGATGGTGTCACACGCACGCCAACCCAGGAGTCAGAAGGTCATGACCACCCCCCCCAAAAAAGCCTTAATAAACCTTCAGTAGAGATGATGGGAAAATAATTTTTTTTAAAGTATTTATTGCAGCCCCCAAGGTGGTGCTAGGCCTTTGGTTGAATTTAAGTCTTAAGAACATATTATGTAACTTCTTGTCCATAAGAGAAGAGTAACAAAATCTTAAGCCTCATTCAAATACTGTGGAAAGAAGTAAAAAAGCCCCCTCAAACAGCAAAGATAAGGAAGAAATCAAAAACTGCTGGAAGGTGGGCAAGGTCACTTAAACTTCAGAGCTGGAGAAATTCATGTAGTCCAACTCCCTCATTTTATAGATGAGGCAACTGAGGCCCAGAGAAGGCAAGCATTTACAATGACCTGCCCAAGGTCAAACAAATCAGTGGCAAAGCGCAGGCCAGAGCATACACATGTCTGGTCCCAGACCAAAGCTACCAGTTTCAGGGTGACCAGAAGCACTGGCTCTGAGACCTACTGAGACAGCATCTTAAATAAACTGAAAACTATTCACATGTCCATAGAGAGAAATGATTGTCTTCACTGGAGTTTTCTCAGTTCTTCCTACAGTTTAAAAAACAAAAAGGTTCACTCATTCACTCAAGTCTGATGTTAAAATCCCCGAAAACATCGGCAGTTACTTTAGCTGCTCCTTGGGGCAGAAGAGCAAACCCTCAATTCTCATAAAGGCACCTATAGGTCAAAAATAACCTGTACAGGAGGAGGGCCGGCATATAGGGCTCAAAAGGGGACACCCAAACGGAACAAAAGTGATCCTCTTGCCCTGGCCAGGTGGCTCAGTTGGCTGCAGCATTGTCCCGTACACCAAAAGGTGGCAGGTTTGATCCCCGGTCAGGGCACATACCTAGGTTGTGGGTTCCATCCCCGGTTGAGACACATATGTGAGGCAAACCAATCGATGTTTCACCTCACATCGATGTTTCTCTCTAAAATCAATAAACATATCCTTAGGTGACAATGAGAAGAAAAAAAAAATGATCCTCTCATTTTCCAAGGTTTGTTTTTGCTTTTGTAGTTGTTCTATTTTTTGCTGGTGTCCTCTAGACAAGGGCATTGCCTCTGGCGATTGATACCTCATTTAGGAACCCACGTAACCCCAATCTTTACGTGAGCAGCATTCAAGTGGAAGTATTGAAACCTTTCAAAATCTTGCAAAGGGGGGAAATCTGAATATGACTCATTTCTTTCTCTCTGCTGCAACTACCTGAAACTGAGCAAGAATCAGGAAGCACTCTATGCAGTCCAACGCACTGAAGCCCCTTTCAATACATGAAAGAGACCTTACAGGAAAGTCTCCTGGGTCCTGTCCCAGTTTGTATTCAAAGAAAGTATTAGTAAATTTGGTTATCTGGTTTCCTTGCCCGAGCAGCTGGAAAAAATGAATCAGAAAGGGGTGAAGAACAGACTAACGGGGAGGTACGCTAACAACACACAGGAAGTGGTCACTGTCAGAAAGGGAGAAGGTGGGGGTGCAGGAGGGTTAAAAATCTAAACATTCAAAACCAAAGCAGTCTGCAACCCTTTAGTAAAGGCAAACAGTCCTACCTAAGTCACCCCTGAAGTCGAGGAGGAAAGCTAGGCATGCAAACACCCAACATCTAGTATGTTCTCTGACACACGCATTAAATAACTCCATCAAAGAAATGGCTAAAATAACAAAGTTTTACTGCTTAAATAAGGCAAGTCTAGATTACATGAACAATTCCAATCCATAGTGATACGCATAGTGACAAACAACCTAGTACCACTGGGACGAGCGCTAGGGACAAGGCTGGGCCTGAGGACACTGTGAATAAGGCCACTAACTTTTCACATCCTTCCTGATATATATTTAGAGAAAAGAAATCATCCAGCTGTCAGGAAGAAAAGGTGGGGAGGCTTGCACAGAAGATTCTCATAGCCTATTTTCTATGACCTTGCAAAGGAGGGTTTAGGCAATTATTTGTAGGCAGCCATTTGCAAGAAGGTAGGTTATGCTCTTAGAAGAATAAAGATGGAGGAGATATGACCCAGGATGGTGAGCACACAACACAGTGTACAGACAACGTGCTGTAAAATTGTGCACCTGAAACCTGTGTAATTTTAACCGGTGTCACCTCTATACATTTAATAAAAGGAGGGGGGAGATGGAAAAAGAATGCACTTCTTCATTGTATTACCTGCTAGTCTTTGCCAAGCCCCATCTACACGAGTTGTTAACTGACTTGACAGGTAACTGCTTTCATTTCTTCATTCAGCTCAGTGATCTAAATTCACAATTTGCCCAATTTGCTGTCATTAAAATGATAAAAAGAGCAAACTGTAAAAACTATGAAAAAAAGGACTCTACCCTACTCAAATTAAAATTGCTTCTTCCAAATACCTCTCACAAAGGAAGCGAACTAATCTGATTTTGCAATAATAGATAATGATTAACAACCATTAACCAATTACCACCAAAGCAGGAACAGGTGCGGTTCACCATGTATTCATTAACCTCCACAGATAATGAAGGAGAACCTTGCAAAGTTGTACAACTTCCTTTCTTCAGATGGGCACAATAAAAAAGATAACTGCAAGAAACTTTAAAATAATACATTTGTCATCTGGAAGACAGGACATTGTATTTTGCCTTCAAAATTCCTGTTATAAACACCTCCCCCAACACCACACCCTTCCCCACAAAAATGGGATTTTAACGGAGCTGGCACGTGTTCAGTTTACTTGGAGGTTTCAAGTACGGCTATCCTTAAGCCGGACCACTCAACCTGTAAACGTGTATTTGTAGGAGGAATGGGACAGGCAACCTATCTAATGGTTAGGTCAATACAAATGAGCCATGCTTCTGGAAAAACAATGTTATATGGCAGTGATTTATTGTCATTTACTTTAAAAAGTGAGATAGATGATATCTCACAAAAGAATCTACTTCCTGGAAAATAAAGGGACACCCTTAAGGATTCCCTTTGATCATGCACTTAAAGGCACTGAACAAATGTGGAATAGGCCTCCTATTGGATTATAAAGGTACATACTTGGTTCATCTCTTGCTTGGCTTTCAATAAAATTCCACATCTGGAAAGTCTCTGAGAGGTGAGCTGAGAAAACTCACCCAGAACCATGTCCTCATGATAATCTGATTCTGAGGACTGCAGAAACTATTCTACCCTGAAAGTAGCCATAACATGTTAAACCTAGTGATTCTTCAGTCTTCCTCATGAAAGATGACTACATTTAAGAAATGGAAATATCATTTACCACTAAGCTCTCAGGAATAACTGATCATAGCATACTATTTTCTCAAAAGCATGCGACTGCATCTAGATACAAATATAAAATAATAACTAGAAGCACTTCTATGTACTTTTATGGCTCTTAGCAGAAAGCAACCAAGACAGGTGGCTTGACCTCAAAGACAGACTTCTTAGCAAGTATTTTCTATATATTTTCCCCAGATGATTACCCACGTTTCTTATTTCCTTAAACATGAAAACCTTCTTTAAAGTAGAAAAGAATTACATCATAGCATGCTTATGGTTTTAATCAAATAATCTGGATTTTAAAAATCTGCCATTTAACAACAACAAAAATATGTCATTCTAAAACTCCTCTCACTCCTCCCTACTCTTCACAGTAAAATGGACCTAAAAGTCAGTAATTTCTACAGAATAAAGATATCTTTTTAAAAATCTGCCAATAAAACTTAAATCACCAAACTTGTACAGATTAAAATGGGTCATTAATAAAAGTATTTGTGTACTTAAGAGTACAAATAAGTTGGTAGGTAAGTTATTTTAAAAAACAAAAGCCATGTAGCTTGGATCAAGATGTATGTTTAAGTTACAGCAATGAACAAACTTAGTTGCTTCTGGGGTGGTTGTAAGAAGATCTTCTGAGCACGAAGTTGAAGACATGTTCATCTAGGTTGCTAAAAGGATGACTATCATGCATAAGTGCTTCTCATAATTCACCTTAGAATCTTACTATGCTGAGAAAGTCCCTTCAAACAAACAGTAAAAGCATCTGAGTAATAATCCTTGATTTTATTTCACACTATTTATCCTGCAGATAGCCTATTTATCTCATAGTCAGATCTGTTTTTACTACAGTAAAATACAAGTTCAGAAAATAAGCAACTCCACAACCGATACATGTAGATACACGGGGACGTCCCGGTAGAGTGTGGGGAAAACCAGAGCTGCGTCCTGGCTGCTGTCTGCCATTTACTAGAAGGTGTCTTGCCACACAGCTTGGACTCAAAAGTGCAAAAGAGAAAACTTAAAAACCAAACCTAGAATTCAACGTGGTATGTTGAGATTCAGTTTTATTTATGCCACTAGCTAAGTAAAAAGCATACACATTTTGTCTGTGGTACAGTCAATACATTTGAAACTGTTTTACTTAAATTCTCTATACAAAGTCACTGCCAATTGATATGATCGTTGATGGGCAAAGGGCTTAGAATAACCAAAAGGTATAAAAAGTTTGCAGTCTTGCCCCAAGGTACAAAAACTGAATTTTAAACAATGTCATAACATACATGATTTAAACAGTATACGAAAAAAAGTCACACATCAAATCAAGTACAAAAATATCCAAACTACCTATTATGAACTGTAATGTTTCCATTATTCTGCACAGTATTTAACATAGAATTTAGCAGTTTCCAAAATAATCTTCATTTAGTTGAAGCACTGCCACCTTTGCAGAATGGTGAGATGTTAGGTGGAGTGACACTACTTTTAGTGTTTTTAAAAATACAAACCCTTTCCCTATTAATTAATGAAGGAAAGAAATTCCTCTTCTAGGCTTCTTAGTAATCAACCCTGTGCCTAGAAATATAGAATACATCTACTGTGTAACAGGGCAAAAGTTATCCTACTTAATAAATAGTTATCCAACAGGGACAACAAGCATAATTTTAATTCTTTGATAATTTTAAGGAATTCTCAGTATACAGAGATTAGTGTTTTGCCTTTGTGAAAATAAAATTGAAGTCACAAGACAATCTGAATTGAAATCATCTTCACTAGTTTAATCTGCAAAATATATTTTGGGTAAAATATTATACTACATTACTATCTTATTTTTAAACACAGAGTCAAGTTGCTCTTGGTAAAATTAACTCACCCACATGGCACAATATTTTGGAGTAAGGGATGCTCAACAGTAACAACTCACACATAAAATAACAGGTGAATTAACTTTGAGAACTTCTCTGCCTTTAAAATCAGCAATATTGAATTTATTCTGTAGAATAACACACATACCGATGTTCTGCATATAAAAGGGTCTAAGACATTTTTAAAAGGCTAAATTTTCCAGCATTGGAATGATTCCTTCATATATAACTGGTAAAGATATAACAAGAATGTATTTTTCTTGATCTTCGAGCTCTGAGCCATGCCTGAAAAGTTCTAAATAGGAAAAAAAAAAAATTGTTTTAATCCAGTTTCTGTCTGCTAGGAGCAAGGCAGCAAACATGTTTTTTTCAACCCTTTATGAAAAGATAAAGCAGAACAAAAGTGAAATATATCTTCAGATTATAAACAGGATCATATTTTGCAGTCCACCATCCTGCTCATGAACATGATGGGCCCCAACAGCAAGACCTCAGTCTAGAGGCTGAGGGTCGGCAATAGGCATGGTGTGGAGCACTTCGTCTAGAAGCTGGAGGGCCCGGTGTAAGTGGATCTCGATCCAGCAGGGCGTTTCTTTGATGCTCTGTCTGGGATAATCCGGTCCCCAGCCTTTCACAAAACTCATCCTGAGTATGCATAGGCGTCGAAGGTCATCAACACCGATTCCAGCAGCAGCTGACAAACCTACCAGGAAAGATTTGAAAGACATGAGGGGGACAGACTGATCTCTTCCCATTCTCCCTGCATTTTACATGAATAACGTGAACAGCTTTCTTTACTTCACTGTCCCCAGCATGTAATTCTCTGTCAAAATGCCAAGAAGTACAGATCTAAACTTTATCAACAAGGACTGAAAACTTTTGGTTAAGACCATTTATATTCCACATGGGTCGTCTAGCTACCACCAAATATAAAGTCAATTACCCTAATCTACCAACACCCCACCAATTTTTCTTTAGAAGTGGAGGTGAAGAGATAAGAAACAACTTGTTTTTAAGACGCAGTCTATGTCCACAGAATGGTTCTTAGAACCTTCTTGTCTCTAAATAGCCTAGCTCAGAGTAAGGCATGACTAATAATGAGATAGTAATAGTCCTGGATCCATAAAAACTTCTTGGATGACCCTGACAATGTCAATTTCACAATGTAACAGGTAATACGCAATTTCTCAATAAGGGCAGTGGATGAGAGTGAGAAATTTAGTATTTCTGGATTCTTCAGTAAAAGCACATTTATAACATCAAAACGAACAAATTAATGGTTTAGATGCCCAAGTTTTTTAAAAAATCAAATTCTCTAAATGAATATGCCTTATCTACCTCTAAATTGTAAACTCCTGAACATCAGTCACAATGGGCATTCTGCATCTGATTTTCCTGTCAGGACAGTCAGCATCAATCTGCATTCATCAATATTACAATGAAACTAATGGGAGGAATTTGCATGTACTGTAGAGAAACCTGCAGGGCCACTGCAGTTTTCTTAGCCAGTGTGATTTGCTTACCACACTGAAGAGGTTAAGAACAGGGGTTGAATGAATCACTAGTTATGCCTTCAGACGTGGAAGATGGGTGCCACGTGTTTCCATCATAAAAGTCTATAGTCAGGAGTTTAACTCTGCAGTAAAAAATTCCCCATCAGTGTGAAACCTGGCACACAGTTCAATTTTACCCTAAAATTAAAAAAAAGTCTACAAGTTATCAAAATATCACCCTCACCTAGTTTTCTTTGCATACTTAGCATACTTTAAAAAAACTGGAGGTGCCTAATTCTAAAACTGAAATATGCTTTCTTTCTAGAATAAAGCCAAGCACGTCAGTGATAACAACCCACCCTGGTTGGTGAGGCAGGAATTAAAGCATCAACAAAAAAATGGGAGATGACCAATAACAGAACAATAATCCCTTTTCTTTATCCCCTATTCCCTTTTGACACACAACAAAGAATAAAAACAGTGCCCTAGACAGAGGGAAAATATTAAAGAAAGAATGTATTTTTTTTACAAATTCAGAAATGTTACTACCCCAGTAAAGAGAACTTTCATTTCTATTATTTCTTAAGGTAACCGACAAGCGACAAGACCAAAAGCGTACTTACTGATGGCAGGAGCGATCCCACCCACTGACCCTGGGCCAGGGATGTTTCCAGCCACCGCTGCAGCCTGGGCAGCAGCTGCAGCTTGCGCCGTGGCCGCCTGCTGCTGCATCTGCCGATGGCACTGACGCAAGTCAAAGACCTTCCAAAGAAAGGTGTAAGTTTAATGCTGGGAGCCCATCGCAAGGTTCCACACGTCAATATCAATGCGCTGTTATAACTTGCTCCTTCATTTAGCTCTCAGAAGGGAAAAATTAATTAAACATTGTGAAGTGTTGATGATCCTGGAGTTGTAGTTAGGAAAGGTGGCCAGGAGGCACCCTTCACCATCAGGACAGCAGCGGTGGCCACATACCTCTGTGTCCTTTACCTAATTCAGGGGGGTCAGTGTTACTGTTCCTGGGAAAACGACCCACTTGTATAAGATAAACAGTGAAGAAATAACCCCCACCCCTTCCAAACAAATTGCTTTGGGTTTTCTTTAGGCTGAACTGATGACCTTGGTCATATGACCAACTTCTGTTCTTTATCATTCTAGCTATTTATTGGCAGGAGTGTAATAAATGCCACTGTGACTATACAAGAGAAAATGTCTGTATTTTTAAGAGATGTATATACTTCACTACATAGGACAAAAATAACTTATTTTAAAATATGTAAAAAAAAAAATGCAAATTCAATTTTAAAACGAAAGAATACAAAGAAAACAGGATACATCAAGCCAACGTAAAATCTCGATGAATGATTCTCAATGATGGGTAATGGGATTTCATTAAACTAGTTTCTCTCTAGTTTTTTTTTTTTTTTTTTTTTCAATGTATGGTTGCATTTCACCTGCCTCCAGCCACAGACCTGACTGGAGAACTGGTTTGCAACCTGGTTATGTGCCCTGGCTGGGGAATCGAACCTGCGACCTTTGGGTTCGCAGGCCGGCGACTTAACCACTGTGCTACCAGCCAGGGCTTCTCGTTTTTCATATGTTTAAAAATGCTAATTTTTTTTAAAAAGCTTAGCTCTGAATACTATCACTGATACCTATTAATTACATGGGTTGTTCATTAACCTCTGGAAGCTCAATTTTCTTATTTATAAAATGGGAATGCTAAGGGTACATGATTTTTCATAGGGTTGTTATAAACTTGACATAGTATATAACCAATTATCAGTAAGTGTTAACTTATTTTGTTTTTGGTCTCTCCTGTAGTCCTCTTAGGACAAGTTAAGGGGTTCATAAATAATTTCAGTGTTCTGTATCAGCCATGCCAAGCAAGGGCTGGCATTGTAAGGAAGGGGATGCCACTTACATCCTTAGTCTCATGACAGGACCAGAATGTTATTTCAGTAGGCAATGGAAATTATGGATGATAAATCCCATCACCCTTTTTCTACGAAAAATCCAACTTCCTAAAGTGCTGAATTTGCTTAGATTTGCATAAACAGAGCACAGGAATATTACTCAAGCAGAGTGGTCATCTATATTATAGGAAAGAATGACAAGGACAGAATTAAAAGGCTGCTCAAGGCAAACTTTTTGTATCATTTTATCTTCTGAACTATATGACCACGTTCCTTATTCAAACAATTAATTAATTTTAAAAAATCCTCTCCTACTACATATAAAAAATCCAAATATGAGCGAGTGTATTATTCCTTGACAATAAAATAAATAAAAGAACGAATACCACCTTATCAGATAAACAGCAAGTCTGAAACCCAAATCATTAGTTTTCAGATGCCTGAAAATCATCTGATTGTCTTTAACCATGATATTCACACAAACCATAAGTGCATACAACAATGAAGAAAACAACCTTCTCCAATTAGCAAATCACATTCCTATGTGCTTCTCTGTTCAATGCTTATCTTCTAACACCAATGAAGGACAAAATTTAGATAATCTCATTCTCTTTAAGATAGAAGTTTGACGAATATGTATGCATGTACTTTCTGGCCAAAATTATCATGCCTAAAAGGTTTCGGGACAAAAAGCATGACAAAGTTAGATCTGGAATTTACAAATTCAACAATAAAGAAAGGAAAGAAAAGGAAGGAAGGAAGGAAGAATTTCCACAATGCCCAGAACAGAAACCACTATTTTTTTCAAGATTTCCCAAGAGTTCCCATTAGATTCTGGACCTTTCCATCAGACTATGGCCTCTTGGAAGGCATCATCTGGCATAGCACAAAGGGACACAAATATCTGAAAAGCTGAATAGCTCTACAACCACTTTTTTTTTTTTTGAGATAATTTTAAAACTTTATCTTTTTAGAGCAGTTTTAGCTTCACAGTGAAATTGAGCAGAAAGTGAAGTACAATCTGCCCCACTCAAGTACAACTGTCCTCACTACTGACAACCCACTCCATGATACTACATTTGTCACAAGCAGGGAGCTTACACTGACATGTCATTGTTGCCCAAAGTCATAGGGGAATTAGGGTTCTCTCTTGGTTTTGTACATCCTGAGTTTGGACAAATGTATAATGATATGCACCCAATACTGAAGTACCACACAGAGTGTCTCGCTGACCTAAGATTCCTCTGTGCTCTCCTGTCCACCCTTTCTCCCACTTTATCACTGGAAACTACTGGTCTTTTATGATTGCCATAGTTTAGCCTTTTCCAAATGTTAGAGTTGGAATCAGAGATTTAGTAAAATTGGGTAAGGTTCTTCATGCCTTCATAGATTATTTCTTTTTAGCACTGTTAATATTCCATTTTGTCAATGCACTATAGTTTATTCATCCACTTACCTACCGAAGGACATCTTGGTTGCTTCCAAGTGCCAGCAATTATAAATAGAGCTCCATAGGCATCCCTGTGCAGGAGTTTGTGTGGACCTAAGTTTTCAATTCACTTAGGTAAATACCAAGAAGCATGAGTGATGGATTGTACGGCAAGAAGTATACTTAGCTGAGTAAGAAACTACCAAACTGTCCCTTTAAACTGGCTGTACCATTCTGCCTTCCCACCAGCAATGCTGAGAGTTCCTGTTGCTTCCCATTCTTGTCAGCATTTGGTACTGTCAGGATCCTGGATTTTGGCCAATCTATTAGGTATTAGTGGTGTCTCACTGTTTTAATTTGCAATTCCCTAACAACATATGATGTTGAACATCTTTTCATATGCTTACTTGCTATCTGTACATCTTTTCAGTAAAGTGTCTGTTTTGGACTTTTGCCCATTTTTGATCAGGTTATTTTCTTATTGCCCAGAATTTTCTCTATTTTAGGTAACAGTCCTTTATCAGGTATGTCTCTTATAAATACATTCTCCCAGTCTGTGGCTTATTTTCTCAGTCTCTTGACATTGTCTTTCAAAGAGCAAAACTTTACATTTTTAAAAAAGATTTTATTTATGTATCTTCAGAGAGAGGGAGACAAAAGGAGAAAGAGAGGGAGAGAAGCAGCGATGCAAGAAACACTGATCAACTGCCTTTCGCATGTGCCAGCTGGGGATTGAACCAGCAGCCCGCTGCCTCACAGGACAACACCCAACCCACTGAGCCACACCGGCCAGAGCAGAAGTTTTACATTTTAATGAAGTCCAACTATCAATCCTATCTTTCATGGACCATGCCTTTGAGGTTGTACCTAAAAGGTCACAGCCATATCCAAGGTAATCTATGCTTTTTCCTATGTTGTCTTATAGGATTTGGAGATATATCTTCACACAAAAACTTATACCTATGTACTGTTTACAATATAATCAAAAAGTGGAAACACATCTGTCTATCACCTGAAGGGATAAATAAAATGTGGTATATGAAGTATTACTGAGCCATAAAAAGAAATGAAGTACACATATATCCTATATGGATGAATCTTGAAAATATGCTTAGTGAAAAGAGGTCACAGAAGGGCACATTATGATTCTATTTATTGAAATATTTTGAATAGGCAAATCTACATATAGAGAAAGTTTGTCAGTGGTTATCTAGGGCTGGGGAATATGGGGGTGACAGTTCAAGTGTACAGGATTTCCTTCTGGGGTGATGAAAATGTTTTAAAAGTGACTGCAGTGAGGGCTGCACAACTCTGTGAAAATACTAAAAATCACTGAATTGTATATGTTAAATGGGTGAAAAATGTGGTATATAATTTTATTTCAGTATCTCAATAAAGCTGTTAAAAAACCTGAGTGCTCAGTACTAAACAACACTGAACAAAACAGGTAAATAGGTCTTACCTACTTTTGAAAGCAAAAGAGCAAGCAAGGCCACTAAAAGGGAATTCTAACATTTGCTTCATTTAATAACTTGTAAAGTGTTATTTCATTAAACCAGATTTTCATAAATATGACTACTCTGTCATAGGAGAAGCAAGAAAAAACATCAACATCTTAAAAGAAAAAACTCACAATTTAGTTCAAGCTTCAGGTTTATCTATCATGAGAATGGCTTTCCAAATCTATGTTTTCCTCAGCTTAACTAAAAAGAAAAAAATGCATGTGTGTGTTTTGGGAGCTGGGGAGTACATTCCTAATGCTGTAGGCATTCCTTCCCAGGGTCCATACTATCTGCATACAATTCACTTCAGTAATATCACCTCCAGTGAGAATATATCTGACAAGCTAAACAGACTGCTTAGTTACTGCTGCCCCCAAAATTAGCAAATGAAGAAAATGCCAATGTTAGATTTAGCATATAACCTGCATTTCTTTCTTTGTGACTACTGAGAAGATTTTTCTGAAGAACAATAATTTATTTGGCAAACAGAATGTTTTTTTTTTAATCTTAGATGGTTACTATGACAAAAAGATGTTTTTTTACTTCACTAAAATGCCCCCCAAGATAGTTCTTTATTGTTTCTAGCAAAAGTCTAAGATTACCATAAAAATCTCTCCGTAATAGTAGTTTATCAAGTAATAATATGTCTCATACCTTAGGGGCTTTTCAAGAGTCATCTGTACCAAAGTAGAGATGTTACACTTAATTTGGCAATCCTAGAAATTAAATTATACAGGCTTCCACATTTTTAAAGCTAAAATGTTTAAATACTACCCCATATTTGCTAAGTTCATAACTACTATCTGGCACACAGTGTATGTTCAACATTATAGTGCTCTGTTTATTCACTTCATATTACGCAAGTAACTCAGGCTTCTTTCTATTCAAGATCGATGAGGGGTATGCATAACCACCTTTGCTCTTTGCTACAAATACATGCAAAAGACAGAAAATACTAAAAATGGATATCTTCTAAGCCAATCATTTAATTCATATGGAAATACACGGGGGTGGCAATAGCCAAAACAATCCTGAAAAAGAACAATGTTGGAGAACTCACACTTCCCAATTTTAAAGCTTACTATAAAGCTACAGTAATCAAGGCAGAGTAGTTCTGCCATAAGACAGATATTACAGATCAATGAAATAGAATTCACTGCCCAGAAGTAAACCTTTACATTTAAGGTCAACTGAATTTCAACAAGCCTTGTGTTGAATTTTTCATTTCTCAGGTTCTTAATTTGAAAAGCTATTAATTTTAGAATTCCATTTCATAACATCCTAAAGATTGGCTAAGATAGAATTCCAAAACTTTCCACATTTTAATAACAAAGGAATGTTTGGTGGTTTCACTCAGTATTTTCAAAAACCTATATATTACTCTAAACAGTTAACAAATTTGCTAATAATACTCATGTCAACAAATGTCCCAAGGAAACATGTTTATAAATAATTTCTGAGATTTAATACATAAAGACATTTTTCTACTCTTCCCACCTCCACCTCAATTCTTTAAACAATAGTTTTCCAAGTCTAAAACATTTAGGCAAAATTCCTACTAACCTTTATATATGCACTTGGGTAGATCTTATGAACGGCATCTCCCGGCGCACGCCCAGCTTCCCTGTCCAAGTAGTAACTCTGCACGAAGACTGCGTGGTCACTAAGGCACCTGACCCAAACATCACCTTCACCTTTACATTCCAACTGCACGCCTTTGCCTATGTGCAACCTTAGGATAAAAAGGCAAATTACATTTTAATTAGTATTTTAAAAGTTGTGTATTTATTCTTACATGTTTAAACTTTAATCACCTTCAAGGAACTCTCCATTTCATGCAATGCCTATTGAGATGTTTTTTCCAGTGCTCAAAACAGTCTTTGAACTCATTGATTTTGATTTCTTTTAGTGCTTCTGCCATTTTTTGTTTCACCTATTCTACACTGGCAAACCATTTCCCTTTGAGTGTTTTTTTCCACCCAGGGAAACAAACAGAAGTTGCTTGGGGAGAGGTGAGGTAAATGGGGAAGGCGGCGCACCATGGTCATGCCACTTTGGGCCCAAAACTGCTGAACGCTCAGTGTGGTATGGGCAGGTGCACTCATAAATCACCCATCATGAAACAGGCAAACATGTCTGGAGGCTTCAAAAAAGAAATTCACTGAAGCCAAATGCAGCCTCTCGCAACAACGCCCGCTGGTGCACCGCTCCAGGTGGGTTCCTAGAACACGCCCTTCCTGGGGGAAGTCTGTGCTACCCGGGGCCCGCCTCTCAGAAGATAATGCCAATGCTGGGTTCTTTTGTATCCCATCCCCTATTTACTATGCGTCAGGAGTGTCTAACAGAAATTTTTACTGAGCCCTCACAATTCAATGAGCTATATTATTATTCCCATTCAATAAATGAATGAAACCAAGGTTTATAGGTACATAGTCCAAATTGATAGCCACCAGATAAAAGTGGCTACTTAAATTAAAAATAATTTTTAAATTCTGTTAATCACATGACCATATTTGAAGTACTCAATAGCTTGTATGTGGCTAGAAGCTATTGTACTGGATAACATTTCCTTCATGACAGGAAGTTCTATTAGCCCTGGCTTAAGAAAGTAGATAATTTGCCAAAGACACAGCTTCAACAGAATCAAGACTATGTATTTAAACACACATTTTCTGAAAGAGTTGGGATTACACAGTACCTAAAATGTTGCATATTTTCCTGTATTTCATCTTAAGCATTTACATTTGATTATATTAACAAAAATTATTTTCTAAGATTTTATTTATTATTTTTAGAGAGAGGGAAGGGAGAGGCAGAGAGGGAAAGAGACATCAATGTATGGTTGCCTTTCAACTGCCTCCAGCTTTGGACCTGGCTGGAGACCTGGCCGGCAACCTGGTTATGTGCCCTGGCTGGGAATCAAACCAGCGATCTTTGGGTTCGCAGGCCAGAGCCACTGTGCCACCAGCCAGGGCTGATTATATAAAAATTTTATTAATATTTTAATGACTACAAAAAAGACAGTTTATCAAAATTTACTTAACTGGTGTCTTATTTTCCAACATTATAAATAACACTTGCAAAAACATGTCAAAACTTATTAAATATTAAAAATTTATTATTTCCTTTTGCTAGATGTGTAGAAATCATATGTGATCAGAAGAAATAAAAATTGAGTTTTTAAATTGGATTCCAAAAGGTCTTATTACTACTATTCAAATGCAAGAATCTCATTTACACAAACACAATCTTCAAGATGTGGCATATGTACACAATAAAAAAAGAATAAATTCTTGCCATTTACGACAACACGGCCATTATGCCAAGTGAGTAAGTCAGGCAGAGAAAGACAAAGATCACATGGTTTCACTTATATGTGAAACCAAAAAAACAAAACAAAATGAAAACAGACTCATAGAGACCAAAGCAACGGCTACCAGAAGTGAGAGGTTGAGGGGACAGGTGAAAAGGGGAAGGGGAATTTAGTTAATAATATTGTGATAAGTATACATAGAGACAGATGATTGATTACCACAATTAAGCTGATCACATTGTATGGTACATGAGTAAAAATGTCGAAATCATTGCACTGTACACCTGAAACTAATATAATCAAAATAAGACTGTATGCAAACTATATGCAAATAAAAAAATTTTTAAAGTCCACCTTTTATCATATTTTAAATGACAAACATCTACAATTCAAGTGGAATGCTTACTGATTCTGAATTACAAGATGATCTGGTTTTTTTCCTACTCGAACACTTGTATAATCTACATTGAGAAATATAACTCTGAATAAAAGGCAATGCACTGTGTTCAACTTTTAAAATAACTATACATTCAATACCTTGCTCTTTCAATGGCTTCTGTCCTGTGGACGTTGGAGAGTTGGCCCAAGCAAAAGCGATCTCCTCCAGAAGGGTCCACATATCCATCAACAGTAACGATAGGGCAGCTTGAAGGAACCTTAAACGTCTCTCCTACTTGAACATCCATTTCAAAGTAAGCGATGGAACACCAATACTCAGGAGCTACAGGAGATAAAGAAGAGTGAACATCACTCCGTAAGACAAAACTCTTCCTACAAGGGTGAAGGAACAGGAAAGGCATCTGAAAGGCATGCAGAAGAATTCGATTAAAATGGCAACACTTTTAATAAATAGGCATTTTCAGTCTTATATTTTTTTTAGCTCAGCCCCTAGCATTCGTGAAACTCCAGAGAGACATTTTTAAAATCTGAAGTTTGGTTCTTACCTCAAAGGACCCAAGCACTGAGAATTTTTAAAATGGAAGTAATAAGAACCTAAAATAAAGTTTTACCATGGTATTTCATTTGGCTGCATATTTTTTCTATGTAGTCTGAACTTCTGTTTTTTTAAAAAACACACTGGCTTAAGACATATTCCAGGAAGGAATTCTTGAAAACATCAATCCATGTCATATTTTTTTCTTAGTTGCAAGTAAGGGCATATGCTATTCTGCTATTCATTCAGACCAGAGTCAAGGTTAATTATACTCCAACTATACAGTTGCTATTGAACAGGAATTCTCAATCTTCTCTTGGGTGAAAGCTCATTTGTCCCATCTCTTAGCAAAGTCAATTCATGTTAACCTATAATTTTATCTTTGAGGGTATACTTAGTGTATTCATTTGAACAACAATAAATGATTTTAAATAATTTTAAGTGACTTGGGAAAAAGGAGGCACTTCGTGGTCTGATCTGTAAAGTTTTCTGCTGATAAATAAATTGTTTATCAGCATCTCAATGTGCCATTTATGAACCCTGACTGGAGTTTGAAAAAGTAAAAGTTTCAACAATCTGAAATGATTTGGGTCAAAAAAACCCAGATCTTTTGAAATACCCCATCTTAAAATGCAGTATAATTGATGCTTAAAATACATTTTTAAAAAACCTTGTAAAGTCTATGTACCTAATTGATTTTCAAAATGTTGTCAAGGCAGAATGTACTTTGCAATGAAGAATTAATAAAACATACCAACAAGGCTGGGTGATGCAAAAACTTAAAATTTCAAATGTTTTATCACAGAAATCAAATGAACTAATCATGAATATATTACTTTAAATATTTTTAAAATATCACAACATGAAAGCTATTGCTATGCTAAAGTACTTTATGAAAAGCCAGTTGTGAAATATTTATGAAGGTATTCCTTATAATAAAATTCTTTATTAAAAACATAACATTATGCTATCCACAGGAAACCAGTGAACAACTGGCAGGCATGCTGTTTGAAGCTAAAACTAAAATGGTTGTCTAAGACAAGATGATCAATTATCCAATGTTTTGACAGCAAAAAATAATAGCACTTAAAAGAGGTCTTTAAACAATCAATTCAAAAAGTCAATCTTGTTACAAACAAGATTGTAACAATGTCAGGAATGCATAGGTTTAGAATGAGCTGCCCTGCTAGCACAAGGAAGGAGTTTTAAGAGAAATGAGGATTTAAAAAGCTGGTACCAGAATTGTACCACAATCCAGGATTAAAAAAACCACCACTTATTAAGAGGTTATTAATCCTAGGAAAGTAGGTGGAAGGGGGTTACTATCTGTGAGGAGAGAGGACCAGATGAAATCTAAGTGGTTTCCAGAGAACTTGACACTGTTAGGATACAAAATACCACATGAAAAACTTCTCTCTTCCATTCTCAATTTGCTAACCAGACAAGAGGGAACATCTTATTTTAAAAACAGGGGCAGGTAATATGAATTCATTAAGTTCATTGAGCCATTATGGATGTCTTGCTCTTTTGCTCCAAGAACCAAGCACCATCAAGTGACAAGCCTACAGCTTCTCAAAACTTTTATCAACAGCAGGACGAATTAGTCAGAGAGAGCTTTCTTAATGCTCCAATTCATTTTAAAGGAAGTGGGATTGTTAATGTGCTTGCTTACAGTTAATATTTTTAGTTTCTTGTTCCTACATTAGTGAAGTGGAGCCAGTCTCATGAAGCCTATATTGAGTGCTCATCACTGGCCAGAGAAAAGGTTTAAAACACTGTTATTTTTTACAATATAAAAATGTAGCTAAATATATTTCATAATGGGGAACCTGTTAAACAGCACAGTTTTATCATGTGTTATTTGATTATAATGGAAAATGAAAGTCTCTTGGGTACGCCAGTATTCACAGCCATCTGACTCCGTTCAAGGTGTCTGTGCGGAGCTGATACCCTCCTGCAACCTTTCAAGATCATCCTCACCATGACATCGTTTCTGACTTGACTCAAAGGGAGAGGCTTCAATGCCCATGCAAGGTGCTACAGACGCACATATCCTCAGAGCTAGTTTGTGCTATTCCCTAACCACCAGAAGTTATTAGGTCTCAGTATCAGTTCTACCCTAAGAAGAATGAGGTAAATCTCCTGGCTGGTAGCACAGTGGTTAAGGTGCCGGCCTGTGAACCCAAAGGTCGCAGGTTCAATTCCCCAGCCAGGGCACATAACAAGGTTGCAAACCAGGTCTCCAGTCAGGTCTGTGGCTGGAGGCAGGTGAAACGCAACCATACACTGATGTCTCTCTCCCTCTCTGCCTCTCTCCCTTCCCTTCTTTCTAAAAAATAATAAAATAAAATCTTAAAAAAAAAAAAAAGAATGAGGTAAATCTATCAGGAGGTCAAAAGCAATTTCAGAATCTAAAACTGAGTCCAAATAACTAGCTAAAAGCCACCACTCCACCATATTCTACCATTCCATTCAGGGTAGGTCTTTCTTTGGAGTCTCGTTTACCTTCATTTTTGCACATCCCCTTCCACGAAGCCTTACGAAGACGGAGAACTACCCACCACATTGCCAAGTTGCCAAAGGCCACTAAAGACGGAGAACTACCCACCACATTGCCAAGTTGCCAAAGGCCACTACAGACTCTCAAATGATACTGCCTTCTTAAGAGTCCAGATTTTCCAGTCTTATCACATTATATTTATTTAAAAACAAAATTAAGATTCTGATACATGATTTCAATTATATAATTTTCAATACAAGTAAAATCAAACTAATGAACTAGATTGTTTAAAGATGCAGTCACCATTTTCAAAGAGCAGAAAAATACCCATTGAAAGAATGACAGCAGTTATCGCTGGGGAAGGAGAGAAAAATTTATGACTGAGAAAAAATGCATGAGGGAGGAAGGTTTCTGGGGTACTGAAAGGATTTTAGTTTTCAACTTGGGTGGTGTTCAATACAGGTGCTGGCTTTAATGTTATTCAATAGACTGTATGTATACATATTGGTTTTTTAGGTGGATACTACTGAGGTGTGTAACTTGAACCTTTTTAAATATTTTATTGGTTACACTGTTACAGTTGTCCTATTTTGTTTCCTTTGCTCCTCTCGGCCCAGTACCCATCTTCCTTCTAGCAGTCCCACTCCTCTTAGTTCATGTACATGCCTCCATGTTCTTCAGCTTCTCCCTTTCCTATACTATTCTTAACATCCCCCTGTCTATCTTATACCCACCAATTATGTTTTCTAATCACTGTACCATTTCCCATTTCTCCCCGTTTTCCCTCCCAGCTGATAACCCCCCAAAATGCTCCCCGTATTTATGATTCTGTTCCTATTCTGGTTGTTTGCTTAGTTTTTGTTTTTATTTCTGTTGTTGATAGTTTTAAGTTTGTTATCATTTTAACGTTTAGTTTTGATCTTTTTCTTAAATAAATCCCTGAACATTTCATATAATAAGGACTTGGTGATGATAAACTCCTTTAACTTTGCCTTGCCTGGGAAGGACTTTTATCTGCTCTTCCGTTCTAAGTGACAGCTTTGCTGGGTAAAGTAATCTTGGTTATAAGTCCTTGCCTTTCATCACTTTGAATACTTCTTGCCAGTCCCTTCTTGTCTGCAAAGTTTCTTCTGAGAAATCAGCTGACAGTCTTATAGGAATCCCTTTGTAGATAACTCTCTTCTTTCTCTTGCTGTTTTAAAGATTCTCTCTTTAACCTTTGGCATTTGAATTATGAGGTCTGTTGGTGTGGTCCTCTTTGGGTCTAGCTTGTTTAGAACTCTCTGTGCTTCCTGGACTTGTATGTCTATTTCCTTCACCAAATTTGGGAAGTTTTCCTTCATTTTTTTTTTTTTTACATTAAGTTTTCAATTTCTTGCTCTTCCTCTTTTCCTCTGGCACCCCTATGATTCAAATGTTGGCACAATTAAAGTTGTCCTAGGGGTTCTTAAGCCTCTCCTCATTTTTTTCAATTCTTCTTTCTTCATTCTGTGTACTGGTTGACTGTTCATTTCTTCCTTATATTCCAAATGGTTGATTTGAACCCCAGTTTCTTTCCCTTCACCGTTGGCTCTGTGTGGACTGTCCTTCGTTTTACCTAGCATACCCTTCAATTCCTCCCTTGGGCATTCGCCATACTCAAGCACACCTGTTCAGTCTGTCAGCATCGTTATGACCAGTGTTATCTCCCTGTCACTTCTCCCACTGCATCCTTGACCTGCTCCCTTTTGGGCCATACTTCTGTGCCTCAACTTGACTACGTCCTATGTTTGCCTGTGTCTTAGGTAGAGCTGTGGCACTGTTATGTTGCAGGAGGTGGAGCCTTAAGTATTCATCAGTATGGGGATGACCAGTTTCATCACGTTTTAGCACTGTATGTGGGGGAGGGTCTGAGAGGGAACAATGCTGTTTGCTCAGCACCCACCCCTTTCCCAGGCACTTCTCCCCCTTCCTGTACGGGGCTGGCACTTCTCTACCTGGCCACGGTCCCCAGAGTGGGTAGGTCTGCCAATGTTCTAAGACCGTGAGGACCCCCTAAACAAACAGACTGCTGAGAGACCAGCAGTTTCTTCCTCTGCCCAAACCCCCACTGGTTTTCACAATCAGAAGCCATGTGGATTTATTTTCCCTGGTGCTGGAGCTGTGATCTTTGTGGTCTGGTCTGGTGCTGGAAGCACTCCCCAGGTGTCCCTCCCAACTTTCATAATGTGTGACTACTCTTTCCACTGGCTGGCCACAGCGACTGCCCTGCCGCTGCCACAACACTGTGTCTTCTCCGCCCCTTCTACTATCTGGATTAGTATTGCTTCTTTATATCTTTGTTTGTTGGACTTCCAATAATACTTTTAAAAATCTTTATTGGATCTGGCTGGTAGCACAGTGGATAAGGCACCAGCCTGCGAACCCAATGGTCACAGGTTCGATTCCCCAGCCAGGGCACATAACCAGGTTGCAGGCCAGGTCTCCAGCCAGGTCTGTAGCTGGAGGCAGATGAAAGGCAACCATACATTGATGTCTCTCTCCCTCTCTGCCTCTCTCCCTTCCCCTCTTTCTAAAAATAATGAAATAATATCTTAAAAAAAAAAAGTTATTAAAAAAAATATTGGAAACATGTAAAATATTTACATACAAAATGAATATATAGGATTTACTTCAAAATAATAGGTGAGGGTATGAATGAAAAGTAGTTGAGGTGATCTGGCCAGTGTGGCTTAGTTGGTTGGTTGCATGTTCAATCCCCAGTCTAGGTACATACAAGAGGCAACCAATTGATGCTTCTCTCTCGCATCGATGTTCCTTTCTCTGAAAGCAATGAAAGTATTTCCTCGGGTGAGGAGTTTAAAAACAGAACAAAAAAAAAAAAAAAAAAAAAACCCAAAAACAAACAAAAAAAACACCTTATGGACCTTTGTCATAGAGTGCGTTTAAGGGGGAAAAAATAAAATTTAGCAAGGGTATGAATGAAAAAAGATTAGCTATTCGTTGTTACTAGCTAAAACTGAGGAATGAGTACAACGAGGGAGGGATCTCCCATAACAATCTGGTATGTGGTATATGTTTTAAAATCTTTATAAAACATATTTTGAATTAGGGTGATAAGTATTGAGTCAAAATTACATATTTGTATCTTTTTATAATAAGAAAAAGATATGAAAGGAGAGAAGGAAAACAAATCAAAATTCTATGTTTATGCTAAGAAGCCTTCAGTACTTTATTTCTAAATTTTATTACTTCTATAATTTAAGAAGTTATATTCAAACTATGAATTAAGAATATCCATTCAGCTATTTACTCCTAGGCATAATTTAATCAGTTTCTAATTAGCCAGATTCCTGAACCTACATCTAAGACAGATACAGTGAATTATTTTTCTTTTTAGCATCTATTTCAGATCCTTCCCTAGGTTTTTAAGCTACAATTTTACACTGGTTCTACTGTGAAACCTAGTTTTCTTTTGCTGAATATTTATGTATTCACTGCTAAATCCAGCATTTTATTACTTTATATTTTAACTGAAGATTGTTCTTGTCTTTTCTTTCAAAGGCAGTTTCAAAGAATCTAATATAGTTTATGTGTGACTACAATGGTTACTTGTAAACTATTAATTAATGCCAGAATGAGAACGGTGCTTATCTAAACATTAAGTTACTCTGTAATTATATTAAAATCTGCGTGTGTATTTCTAGTGTCATAAAGAAAACCTAAATAGGGAATCAGTTTGGAAATACACTTACCAGGATGATTGGAAATGGGAGGCTGGAATGCAAGCTCATTGTGAACTGGCCCTAAAGAAAAAACAATAAAAGTCCCAATTTTATTTATTAAAAGTTCACCACTGCTAAAAATTTTAATTAACCTTATTTAAATATAACTATCATACCTTAGGAGTTGTTTGGATCAAGCTTATGCAATATTTAAGAACTTAAAGGCTTAGTTTAGGCTACTTCATAATTATGATAAGCAAATAACTCCTGAATGTATTATTTTGTAGATATTTAAAGCTAATATTTTAATGCAATGTGCCAAGTGCCGTTAAGCAAATTACAATAGGTGTGCATACAAAATTTAATGTAAATTAAAAATATTCATGTAACATGTAATACAGTATAATTTATAATGGAATATATAAAAATAATTCAAATAATTAGGTCCATTCAAAAATCAAGTGTTCGTGGCTTATTAAGAATACTTCCATAATGGAACAGGAGCTAACGTAATTGAGAGATTATTATGTATTAAGATATTTTGCTTAACATTCCACATGAATTATTAATTTACTTCTTACAACACTGTGATGGATACTACTATTATTACCCTTAAGGCTTAAAGAAATTAAGTAACTTGCCATTGGTCACACAGCCAGTTAAGGGTTCAAATTCAGCACCCTTAACCACTATGTTGGCCCAGGCATCCATTAAAAATTGTATTCTTTTAAGACATAGTAACACAACTGAAAAAGAAACAGGATTAACAATACACACAGTATGATCTCCTCCTCCCTGCAAATTTATATATATCCATTTCTATAACTGGAAGGAAAACATAACAAAATATTAGAAGTGGATCTCTCTGGATCATAGAATTCTGGGTAATTTGTATTTTCTTACACTTTTCTATATTTTCCAAGTTTCTTTGGTACTATTAATCTTAGACCTAATACATATGAAAGACTTATACTCTTGATTTTACTAGGCCAAATAAACAATGTTCCTCTTGTGCCTGAAACTACAAGCTATGGCTAATCAGTAGGGTATCCCTCCCACTCAAACCTACACAGAGTAATGATGGTTTTAACATCTGAGTGTCTATGGTATGCTAAATACTCGTGAGGGAAACCTTGAGATCTTGACACTCAAGAGGTTTCCATCAACTTAGGGTGAATATACATAAACACATGTGATCTAAGAACATACACAAAACAAACAAATGGATGGAAATCAATGTGGTGTTAATGAAACATTAGGAAGAGAAAAGTAAATGTATTTCGTAAACATGCCTCTAAAACAAAGGTATGGCAACATAAAATTCCACAAAATAATAACTTTCACAAAAAAAATAGAGAAAACACTAATCATTTAATAAAACTAAACTGCAAGGTGAGTAAAAGATGTAAAGTCATCTTTTAATGAAAGAAAGAAACAAAAACCAAAGTCCTCAAAAAGAAAAAGCCCTTACAACAAAACAAGAGCTTACAGTAATGTCCGGGATGGGGCGGCATAGGCGGGTGGTGCTGAAGATGGCCGTTTTGGTGGTGAGGCAAATTAGGTGTGTATGGTGCAGTCCTACTTCCAGTCCAGGTGGTAGTGCTGTCTAAAAATTAAGGCCCACATGGATTAATTTGCTTTTATAAAGTCTGCCTATGTTTGCTCAACTACGGAGAAGATTCAAAAGCGGGTACGTACTATGATGGTACGTGGCTGGCTGCGCAGTAAATCCATTCTGCTGCTGTCCTGGCTGAGGGCCTGACGCTATCTGCAGCAAGCCTTCACTATGGCTGCCCGCCAGCATACTGGCAGGCTGACCTAGAGGAACAAGAAGACATTAATATGGTCCATTTACAGATGCAATCCTATGGTTTTGTATAGTAAACGAAGGATTAAATTGATAGTCATTATAAAAATGGGCAAAAAGTGGAGCTCGTTCAGGACCTATCAAATATAAAGTCCTCAAGTCTGCTATAAACATAAACCCTAACTTGGAGACGTTCAACTGTTCTATCTTAAGTAATGTCTAGCTAATTTTAGTGGCCTCTTTCTTCATAATATCCTTCAAATGCCAGGAAAATCCCTGTCATGATAACTTCTTCAGAAGCATTATCAGCTCACCTCAGGCCACTTCAGCTCTGGACCTTTCTGATTGGGCCTCCAAAAGTCCAGGCTTAAGAAAATGCTGGAAACTGGAAAGTTCACTATTATCAGCTCTGATATTGGCAATAATAGAGAATGCTAGGATTTGATTTAAAAAAAAAAAAAGGCAGGAAAATATTTTAAATGGAATGTGATGGGTGAGTAAATTAAAAAAAAAAAAAAAAATTCAAACTCCACCATCTAATCGTATAGCATTTGCTAGTAAAACAAATTAAAATAACAACTATCAGACTACCAGTCTACTTTGAAATTTTTCATGAGCTTTTAAAAACCAAGAGCCATCCCTTACCAAGAACATTTCCTATAATTTACAGGAAATTAGTTGCCTTCTCTCTCTATAACATAGAAAACTAAGCTTCTTCTGGCTTCTATTAAAAAATCATTCTGTGATTTTCCTTACTGGCTCACAGTTTTTAAGGCTTTTCTTAATGTAAAGGAAAAAAAAGACTTGATTTCTCCAAGCAAGCAATAATTAAGTCAACTGTTCATCTCATTTGGAAAACACTGACATTTCATAATTGTCATTTGTCACTGGCATCACCTCGAGTTTTTCTCATTTAAATGGGAGTATAATTAGAGAGAAGGGAGTAAACTACCACTGTTCAAAGTACCAAGGAAAAGGAACATTTTTTCCTCCATTCTACAAATCACATTTCCTTCAGGCTAAGACTATAAAATAAAAAGCTACAGAAAATATTTCAATACTTTCCAAATTATTTATTTTTAAAGACAATGTTTTTAGTAATCTCCCTTCCTACTCACCCCCAACCCCAATTTTTGGAAGCTATCTTATGATTTTAATTTATAAATATTTATAAAGAAACTCAGAAAACACACAGGTACCAAATGAACATAAAACTGTAAAGGAGCCCACTGCAGTTATCTGAGTATTTCCATCACATAATTCCAAGTACATAAGATGAAATTAAACAATACAATTAAATCAGCTCATGTAATACAGTCCTCTAACTCCTCTATTTTAGTCCACTTTTTAAAAAATTCTATCAATACGTTTTGAGACTTAATGCAAAAAAATAATTGCAACAACTTCTAAACACTAATTGTTGCTCAACTATGAAAATATATCCAAAAGATACCAAGAAAGAAGTATCTGCATTGCATTCATATCAATTTTTCTAGTCTTCATAGGACCAAGCCCCAAGGAACAGGACAGTTAAAATGAAGTCAATTTTGTAGGCGTGCAAATTCAACCTCAAGATAGTATCAGCAGAGGTTATGTGGCTGTGCTCTAATACCAATAACCTATGCTGTAATGTTTCTTCTTTTATTCTCCATCACTACTTTTTATTTACCACTATTCCAGAGTTGGTAAATAAAAAGTAGACAGATAACGTAAGTGCCAAGTGATTTAAGGGTCCAGGTTGTAAAGTACGTGCTTAACCAATACGATCCACTTAGAATATGTGAGACTATTCTCACACATTTCCACATAGAGACTATATGAGAGAGTTTATTTGATGAGACTGTCATCTCATGTAGCAAATCCAAAAGATAATGCTTCGAAGAGGTGAAATGAATTAAAGAGGGGGAAAGTTGGCATGCTTTACTCAAAAAAATTCTATAAGCCAGTTCTCCATTTATTCCAAAGATAAATTTCTATATTGAACCTGATGTGATATTAAAGTAAATAGAATAATGTTCCCTTTGTTAGCAGCTAACCAAGTATCAGTCCAGATCTCTCAACATCTGGTGCTATAGTGCATTTAGATACAATCTCCTTAGCAAACAGATGCAAACAACACCATATACATGCCAAGACTCCGTTCTGATTAATTTTAAAAAGGTAGTCCAAGCAGCAATTTGTCCAACCTTTGGTGACTATGAAAATAAATAAAAGTACTAACAGAACCAAGTCATTAATGCCTTGATCAGGCCCCAAGAAAAACTGAACCTAATAGCCCTGTGGCAGGGAAGGTGGCACCTCTATTAAGGAAAATCCTTTTTGAAATAGAATTCTTATTTGAAAAAACCAGAGACAAACAATTAACTTTATTATGAAATTGACTACAATAGTTCATGTTTATCTTGGGGGATATTAAGTTTGTGCACTTAAACTTCTAAGTCCACACACAGGAGGCTGAGATGATTATTATAAATAGTCTGCCACATAAATCAAAATAAAAACACTGATTAAAGGAAAGCTTACAATTCCATTAATACCGATTTTTATAAGCATGGTGACAGCTTAAAACTACTTAACTATTTCTCTCTAAAACATAACTGGAAGCTCAAGAGGCTTCTCAATACTGAATGTTATAGTAAAGTACAAATTACACCATTAATTTAAATCAACATTGTAATTAAAGTCATTACTTAAATTCCAAGTGACTATACATCAACATAGAAATGTTTAAATATAAAACTACAAACCGTTTTTTCCAGGACCAACCCAAAAACCTATTTAATACTTGTTTACCAATGAAAGATACCATAGTACTTTTAATTTTTACTTATACTTGGAGTTTTCCTCCAAGTGACTATACATAAATATTCAATGGTTAAGGAAATTCAACTTGCTGACTACATTTGAGTCTACAACTCACTTGTGGAAGCCACAGGAATGCTGGGAAAGTTGGCAGTGCTGGTAGCATTAGACTCAGATGGGGCTAGCAGAGCTGGGGTGCTATATGTCTCCGTCGATGCACGGTTACTTGGTGGATGTTGAATGGTTTGAATAGAATGCCCTTCAGTGGATAACGATGGCTGTCCCTCAAAGTCATGAACATATTCATCCTTCACCAACATACTTGGTGGGGCTATACAGAAAATTAAACATTTTAAAATCTTGTAAGTTTCTATTCCCATAAAAAAATTTTTTGTAAGCAATACAACACCAAAAATAAACTATAGTGCAAATAACTAACAGAATTTTTTCATAATATTTAAAAGCATACTACTTTATCAGCAAAAGCTATTTAAAGATAGTGGCATCAGATATATTTTATCATCAATTTGAATGACTCCTTGAAACGTGAAGCTAGAGTACATTCCGACAACTTCCAGCAATGGTCCTGAAGAGGCACTCCTTAGTTCCTTGGTTAACCTTCAAAGAACAATCCCCTTAAATATAGAACATGAGGCAGGCAAAAACCAAATGGCTGGGGAAAATATTTATCCAGATGAGAAGATTGAATACTTAGCTCTATCTTTTTGTTAATTTCACACACTGTACAAGTATGACAGCTATCCAATTCCAGGACCTAGAATTAAGTAACATAGTCTTTGAAAGTGAAGCATGCTGAATGTCCCCAAATGATTAAGGACCAGGCAGAAAAATCCTAAATGTTAAGTCAAAATGAAATTTCCTTCCAGAAACCCAACCCAAATAATGATGTTTGATAAATATATGATGTGAAAAAACTTAATAATCAACATCTTTCACCCATGTGGTTACACATTAATAAGCAAGGCCAAACTGTAGCTGATGTAACATCTTTCCTTGAACAAACCAGGAAATCTTGTAAAGAAAAAAGAAAATTGAAACTGTATTTAAAATGTTAATTGTTCTCTACACAGAATCCCCATACATATTTGTTTTGGGACTACTGTTTTGTGATTTGCTTTTTATCTTTAGCAAAAAACCATATACTGCTTCTGAACTAACACTAACCCAGAATTTTACAATCTGTTGAACTCTCCTAGGTTCTTTTCTTAGTGCAGTTAATTAATAGTCCACAAAGATACTCTTTTTTCTATTAATGATCATATATTGAGCTTTTTATCTTTCCTTATGTCAATCTTTGACAAAACCTTACACATAAGTACCAATTATTACAGGGCTAGTTTTTTTTTTTTTTTTTTTTTCCATTAAACAGAATATTTCAATGCAGTAAGAATAATCCGTTATTCAAATGTCTATGTAGTATAATCTTTTAAAAGCTCTTTATGAATCAAAAGTCATGAAGACACTGATTATTTTTTAGACACATAAATTTCACTCCCAAGTGTTCTTTAGAAAATTCTACAAAAACAGAAAGATGACCAAAAGGATGCTTACTTAACATATGTTATGTAGCAGAAAATGTTGTCCGAATTATAAAAACACAAGAAAAATCATTTGGGGCACAAAGTGGGTTTGGCTATATTTACTCAATCTGTGTTTTAAATTACACTCTTCAACTAATTTCTGTGATTTTCTCTATACAGATCCCAACGTCTCTAATTCCTAGACATTTTAGGGTTTCTTGCTGTTATACTAACCAGGATCTTTTTACCAAGACAGTGTTACTACTAACACATAGGAGAAAATCATTAATTTGATGATATTGCTGGTCAAACCGATACTCACTGCTTCTGCTTTTCTGTTGACTCTTCAGCTTAATGTGCAATGACAACTGAATTCTGCTTTAAAAAAAGGATGCCTTATCACTTTTCCTACTTAATATGTTGGCTAAACTTTCCCAAATGTAAGTTTGAGACTTCTTCCAGTCTACATGTCTCTAAATCAAGTAACTTAAAACATACATTTCTCAGGTAAAACTGTAGGCCTCAAGAAGATAGAGGTGTGCTATGTATTTCTGCCAAGAAAAAAAGATTACAAAACACTAGTGTACATTATGATCATTACATGTTTAAAAAATCATATACTGTAAGTAAAAAAGCAGGTACAGAAAAGTGCACAATATGCTTTTCGTGTAATAAAAGGGAAATAGGACATGTAGTTTTGCATAAAGAAACCCGGGAAGAAAACACCAGTAACTAAAAAATGTGATCATTTGAGGTAGGGAGGAATGGGGGCAGGGGTAGGAGCACTTCTTTTTATTGTAAGCCTTTTTTATAGTATTCTGATTTATGGACCATGCATTGCCTATTCAAATAAATAAAATTAGAGAACCAAGATGGCGGAGGAATAAGTGGTGGGCCTCCAAGCTCCTCCCAACACCAAACTGGAATTACAACTTAATTGGGGCGGAATCATCCGGAATAACCAACAGAACACCAGCTGGAAAAAGGCCTTATAACCGCAGACAGAACAGACGAGGCCTGTTCATCACAATGTGACCAGCAGGAAGTGCGGACTCGAGAGGGCTGGCGGGGCTCCCATGCGGGCAGCTAAAGGGACAGAAAAACATCTCAGCAGCCAGGGGCTCCACCTGAGAAGGGTGGGATATAAACCCCCAGCTGGGCTTCCCAGATCACAGCAACATAGCTGAGAGTAAACAGCACCCAGCGGTGAAAAAGAAAAAGGCGCCATGTTTGTAGGCCTGAGACACAGAGTTCTTAAAAGTGACCACGCATGAAAATACACTGGCACCCACTTACCCTGGTATCCAGCGGAGGGAGGGCGGAGTCGACTAAAGATTCTCAAGGAGAGTTTGGGGCGACGCCGGCTTTCAGCAGAGAAAGGAGGGCGCAGCCGCCGGGACCCCCGTCCTGACTCTTCCGCCATGCTGCTCGCAGACTGCTGGGCACCGGGCAGCAGCAGCCGGAGTGGAAGGGACAGCCCCGCCCACCGGAAGTAATCCGCCCAGCCCAGGTGCCTAACCCGAACTGCCAATCACGGGTTGATTGGATTACAGGCCAAATCAACCTGTCCCACCCAGCAGTGCCTAAAACCTGTCTGATCAGAGATTGGATTAACAACTCCAGCAGACAGCAGCCAAAAACAGTGGATTTCTGGTAGTCTCCAGCCACTGACCAAGTCCAGATTGGCATACAAACTAACGTCCGCAGGGGCAGATCCAGGAAGTAAAAAATGGGCACTTCTACACCACAGAGGGTCATACCATGACGTTAGGAAGTCAAAGCAGACCAATCTAAGAAGGAAAAACAAACAAAAGTCACCTAAAATGGGGAGTAAAAGAAACAGTCCACAACCAAAAAAAGAGGAATCCCCAGAAATACTGCTAAATGAAAGAGAGGCAAGCAAACTATCAGATATGAAATTTAAAATGATGATAGAGAAGCTCAATGAGCTTAGCAAGTTCAAAGAAACCTACAAACAACTCTAGGGGAACTACACAGCAGTAGAAGGAATCGAAAGCAGGCTAAAGGAAGCAGAGGATCGGATCAGTGAGCTGGAGGACAAATTAGAAAAAAATTCCCAGACAGTGCAACAGAATGAAAAAACGACTGAAAAAGAATTAAGAGGTTTGGAGAGAACTGCATGACAAAATGGAACGTAAAAATATCCGCATCATAGGGATACCAGAAGGAGAAGAAAAGGAGCAAGGGATAGAAAACCTGTTTGAAAAAGTAATGACAGAAAATCCCCCTAACTTGAGAGAAAAACTCACACAAGTGCAAGAAGCACAGAGGGTCCCAAGGAAGATGAACCCAAATGGGCCCACTCCAAGACACATCATAATTAAAATGACAAATTTCAATTACAAGGAGAGAACCCTAAAGCAGCAAGAGAGAAACAGCTAATAGCATACAAGGGAGCTCTGATTTCTCAACAGAAACACTACAGGCCAGAAGGGAATGGCAAAAAACATTCCAAACAATGAAAAACAATGGCCTACAACCAAGACTACTCTACCCAACAAGGTTCTCATTCAAATTGGAAGGTGAAATAAGGAGTTTCCTGGACAAAAGAAGGCTAAAAGGCTACATCTCCACCAGACCAGCACTGCAAGAGATGCTAAAAGGCCTGCTTTAAGAAGATGAAGAAACAGAGACAGACAGACAGGAACACAGGTACAAACGAGAAAAAAGACAATGAATAAGTACCTATCAATAATAACCTTGAATAAAAATGGATTAAATGCACCAATCGAAAGTCATAGGGTAGCTGAATTGGTAAGAACCAACTTTAACTTATGAATGAATGCTTTGTTATAATAGATCTTACTAAATAACATATAATTATGTATTTTTGTTTTATTTGCATTATTTCAGGTTAAGTTTTCTTAGATGGAATTATTTTCTAAGTTGAGAAAAAAATCAAGTTACTTGCAGTAACAGAAAAATCAAATGCAATTAGGAGAACAAAAAAAAGAAAAAGTGAGTGTGCTACCTTTCCTATTCACTTACAAAATGTGTGCTTGTTTGTGGGTGAATATATAGATGTTATTAGCAATCCATGTTTTAAATATCAACCAACTGACAGCTGGTATGTTGAAAAATTAGTCAATTTTTAGGTTAGAAAAGATGCTGAGAGTGAAGACTAATCTGGTACAGAAGTCAACAACTACTAAACTATCTGATTCATGTACATAGGCAATATATATTCTCTTATTAGCATTTTAATTAGATGAGACTCCTTTCAAACAGATACCGGAAATAGACGTTTCTATTAATGAAGGCCCCCAAACTTGGGATGCTTGGGGAAATGTTTTAATGCTACAGTAAACTTCATTATTCAAATGTGAACATACCTAATCTCTACCTCAACAGACTCTTAATAGTTTAGTGGTTAGTTTAGGACCACATAGGAAATCAACCCCAAGTTCAAAAAATAGCTAGAATACTATTCTACAAAATTATTTAAATCCTAGGGTTTTGTTTTTTTTTTTTTACCTCAAATTAGTAGATAACATAATTTCTACTCTTTGGGGACCAGCTGAGCACTGCAGGTGCCATTATTTCAGAAGCTTCAACTGGTGAAAACATGTGTAGAGGAGAAAAAGAAGGTACTGAAGAAAATGGGACCTCTGCATGGGGAAAAAAAAACAATCAATCTACTATCTAGGATGGAAAAGTCCAAAAAGAGTAAGTTGTAGTTCCAGTAGCTTAAAATAAAGTTGAGTTGTATTATTGGAGGGAGTGAGATCTGACTCAGAAACCAAATTTTTTACTCTGGGTTTGGCGCTGTCTCTAGGACAGCTTTCACAAAAGTGAGTTCTGCAATATACCATTTCTGAGATATTTTATCCTGGAATGCTATTTTTTAAAAATATATAAGTTTTGAGCCCTGGCTGGTAGCACAGCGGACAAAGCGACGGCCTGTGAACCCAAAGGTCGCAGGTTCGATTCCCAGCCAGGGCAACATAACTAGGTTGCAAGCCAGGTCTCCAGTCAGGTCTGTGGCTGGAGGCAGGTGAAAAGCAACCATACACTGATATCTCTCTCCTTCTCTGCCTCTCTCCCTTCCCCTCTTTCTAAAAATAATAAAATAAAAATCTTAAAATATGTATATATGTTTTAAAGAAAAAAATGCTTAATTTGTTACAATATATCTAAAATATCACTTAACATGTAATAATTATATAAGCAACTGACATATTTAAAATTTTTTGTATTAACTCTTCAAAATCCAGTATGCACTTTAAATATTTGTAAAAATACCTGGCTGGTGGCACACTGGATAAGGAGCTGGCCTGCAAATCCAAAGGTCGCTGGTTCGATTCCCAAACAGAGCACATAACAGGTTGCAACCCAGGTCTCCAGCCAGTTCCATAGCTGGAGGCAGGTGAAAGGCAACCATATATTGCTGTCTCTCTCCCTCTCTGACGCTATCCCTTCCTCTCTCTCTAAAAATAATAAATAAATCTTTAAATAAATATTTGTAAAAATATATGTGTGTAAATGTATTTGTACATTGATTTGGTAATATTGCAATTGATATTACTTAAAACATTAATTCTTATTTTTTAATTTTTAAAAAAGATTTTATTTATTATTTTTGGAGACAGGCAGAGAAGGAGAGAGACATCAATGTATGTTTGCCTTTACCTGCCTCCAGCTATGGAGCTGGCTAGAGACCTGGCTTGTAACCCAGGTATGTGCCCAGAATGGGAATCGAACCAGTGACCCTTTAGTTCACAGCCCGGCGCTCAATCCACTGAGTCACATCAGCCAGGTAAAATAGTAGTTCTTTAAACAAATGAATTAACATAAGCATTTTGCAATAATGAAAATTTTGTATTAATATGATTTGAGATGCTGACAATCTAAAGGCAGTAATTAAATGGTAAACTGTCTGGATGTGAAAGGATAAAAAAAAAAAAAAAAGTACACGCTGGTGGTTACAAAATAGACAGAGGGATGTTAACAGAAAAGTAAAGGAAATGGAGAAGCCCAAGAACTTATATGGACATGGACATGAACTGAGGGGAACACTGCTAGAGGGACTGGAGGATACTGGGTGGAGGGGGACAAAGGGGAAAAATTGGTACAAGTATAACAGTAAAATCAATAAATTACATCTAAAAAATAAATAAAATTTTAAAAACATGTAGTATATATTTTTAAAGTCTAGAAAAACAGACCCCAAACTGTTAAGTGTTTCTCTTTATGGATGAGCATTCAACAAATTCATTCACTAAAAAAATATTTATTTGGAACACCTATGTTCCAAGTACTGCTTGTCCTAGCACACTTGGGATACATCAATAAACAAAAGAAAAAGCTCTACCCTCATGGAGCTTACTGTATTCTATAACATTTTTTCTGTTGTTTAAATATCTAATAGTGAGCCAACATTATTCCAGCTTCTCCTAGCTGTTTAATCTTGGGCAAGTTCCATGACCTCTCAGGCACTAGTCTCTTTGTCCTTGATAAAGTGTGGATAATGCCACCTACCATTAGGGGCATTATGAGAATGATGACACAGTACTTCTAAACCATTTCCTCAGTACCTGATACAAAATGAATACTTAGGTGTTAGCTATTATGATTTAACCATATTTTTAGAGCAGTCACACATGTATATAGCTATTGTAGAATGTTCAATGAAGGGTAAGGAATGCATAAGAGAAAAGCTGAAGCCATTGGGCTCATCCTAGGTCTGTACTCTTTATCACCAGTTGGGTATGTCACGTACTTGTTTAATGGTACTGTTGCTGCAGTCTTACTACCTTATCTTTCCTGCATTAGACTCTGCAGGAAATAAGGTATGAAGAAAACATACCTTATTTACCCTAATGTCCCTGGAACCTAATACAGTACCAGGCAATATATGTTCATTAAATATTTGTTAAAATGCACACACAGGTCGATGTGGACGTGGAAAGTTGCATAGAAGAGATGAGACCGGCTGAAAATTATTACCACCACGATCCTAACTCAAAAGTAAATGAATTAACCTATTTTATTAACTTTTAATTACCTGGTCTTATATTATCTTATTGACCAACTCTAGAAAGAGCTGTGAAAAACACCTATTGTTTTCTGAGGAAATAAGCATTTAAAGCCAGCCTTTACATACATAACCACTGGTAAGGGGATAGGTCTACAAGGCTGAAGACAGTCCTAGAGCTACTCAAGAGGCTATTAACCCGCTCAATCCCTTCAATAACAAGGTACTCGATAACAGCAGTATTTTAGGATAGAAAAAGTGTAACGTGTCTTCAATATTGGATCCCCTCACAACCTTTGTCCTAGGATGATTCTGATAGTTACCACTACAGTCTCCCAGTCCCTAACAACCCCTGAGCTAAATGCTTTACTTCTTTGTATACGCTGATACAAAATGAAGATGGGAAGTGACATGATATCAGTATCTGTGGTGACATTGCTTTAACCAACCTTAAAACTACTCTTCCCCAACTATTACAACAGCTTCCGTTACCAACCCTTGTTGTCAGAAGCCCACTAACCATTAACAAGTACCAAAAGGCACTAGAGTCTTCTTCTATTACTAGTGACATGAAAGAAAACTGGAAAATAAAATCAAGTAGACCTTCATGCTCTTCCTAAATTTTCAGATATTTCTGACCCACCTCTAAGATTCTGCAACAGATGAGGAGCTGGGCCATAAATTTCCCTCCAGAACAAAAGCATACCTTTCTAAGACACTAGTGGCTCTTTATTAATTTCTCTGCAAATTAATTATTCTTATAGAATTTTGAATTTAACACGTTTCAAGTAACAGAGCTAAAGTTTTAACCAATCTGTGTTCATAAATATTACACTAAAAAGAAAACAAAATGAAAACCACACATCCCTATTTGTTGCATTTTCCCACCTCCAAAACCTTTCTCCTTTATAAAGTAGAGTTAGGTCCTCTGTGATCAGCATATATTTTAAACTGCCCTTATTTTATTTACTCAAAACCTAAAAAGACTGAAAAAATATGAATATATGCAGTTTTAAATCCTTCTTAAAATTACCTATAGTTCATAAAAATAAGTTAGGCTGAAAAAACGAAAAATGAGAACATTGGTATTTTTTAAAAGATGTTATACATGATTCCAAATTACTAGTCCAGGTATTTATACCCATTTAACCTAGCTCTGTGAGATTTTATTCTAAAATAATCAGTTTTAACCAATTTAAAAAAAGTCTTCTTTTGTATGTTTTATGTTCCCGTTATATTTTAAGACTATTTTAGCTCACAAATAGCAGTTCAAATCCAAAGAGACAACAGCTTAATAGTTTTATATGCTGATGCATGCACACACATCCCCAAATCTACATTTCCAAAGCAGTAAGTTTTTTCTTGTAAATGTTACCAGTATCCACACAATTTCTAAATAAATAAAAAATAGAGGGGAAAGAATAAAAGAAAATAGTAAAAGTTACAAGAAACAGATTACCTACCATTACTCTGCAGTGTTAATCCTGAGAGATCTTAATTTTTTAAAGGGGAAAAGAAAATGAAGCATTAATCATTATCATGAAAATATTTCCCATTATATTTTAAATTATAGTATATAAATGTAAGCTACAGTGAAAACTTCAAGAAGTCATATAAATGCTATCTGACAATACCTTAAATATTTAATTCTATCGTATTTCCCATCTTATTTTTCAAAAATATTCTAAATGGGCAAAATACCAACTATTTGGTTTTAGCAGTCAAAATATAAGTTTAAAATTTTAATTAAAAAATTTTTATTTCATTAAAAATGTTTGATTCTTTGGTCAAAGTCCTGGGCCTTCTCCAAATTTATAATTTAACTTAGAAAAATTATTGAGATCTTTTCTCTGTGTGCTTCTAAGGATAAAGACAAAGTCTACTTACCAATTCCAGGTGATACAACTCGTTCATAGTGGTATGGATTCACACAGACACTATCACATTTTAAGTCAAACGCATACTGACAATATTTAACATGTTTTAGTTCATTTTTGTGAAGATCAGGCCACCTCCAGAGACGGGCATAGATCACATGAGGAAATCCTTTCCGACCTGCCACCTAAGGAAAATAAACAACCACTTATAACTTACTGGGCATCAGTGATACATCACACATTAAACAAGGCACTTTATACATGTTCTCATTTAATCCTTACAATCCTACAAAGTCAGCATTATAATCCTTATTTCATCAAGAAGACTAAAACTCAAAATAACTTACTTGGCCATGGTCACAATTCAATGAGCTTAGGTATGATTTCAAGGTCTGCACTTGGGTTTTAAAAATGCAAAATAAGTATGAGTTTGTTGTGGAAACTATGCCTAAAATCTAGAAATAGAAATTTTAAACCTAACAATTTAACTAAGATTTCTTTTAAAAGATTAAGCACCGGAGATATATTATGTAGTTCTACAGTTCTACGTGAAAAATGTGACTAGTCAAAATGAAATTAAAGAACATTTGTAAAACATAAACTTTCTAATTCATTTTAAAGATATACTTTAATTCTAGATTGTTTTTTTATATAAAAGTACCAAACATACAATATCAGAATTCTAAATTATACAAGACCCAAGTACAACTGGCGCTTTTAAAAATGTACATATAGGCCCTGGCTGGTGGCTCAGTGGATTGAGCACCGGTCTACAAGCCTATAGGTCACTGGTTCAATTCCCAGTCAGGGCACATAACCAGGTCTCCAGCCAGATCCCCAGCTGGAGGCTGGTGAAAGGCAACCAGACAGTAATCATTCTCTTCCTTTCTTCCTCCCCTCTAGTCCTTCTCTCTAAAAATAATGAAGAAAATCTTATTTTTTTTTTTAATGTACATATAATACCAAAAAGGGGGGGGAACCCTACAAGGATGAATACCAAACTGCTAAAAGTGCGGGTTTTCTTCTGCCTTTTTATTTTTTTAAGATTTTATTTATTTACTTTTAGAGAAAGGAGAAAGGAGGGAGAAAGACATATCCATCAGTTGCCTTTCACACACCCCACAACTGAAGACCTGGCTAGTAACCCAGGCACATGCCCTGATTGGGAACTGAACCAATGACCTTTAGATCTGCAGGCCGGCGCTCAATCCACTGAGCCACACCAGCCTGGGCTATTTTTATGTTCCAAATTTTCTACATTTGACTTTTTGGTCAGAACATTAAACAAATTTAAAAATATACCGTTAACCCTGGCTGGTGTAGCTCTGTGGACTGATCACTGCACTGCAAACCCAAGTGTCGCTGGTTCGATTCCCACTCAGGGCACATACCTGGGTTGCAAGCCAGGTCTCCAGTCAGGTCCCCAGCTGGAGACACGTGAAAGGCAACCATACATTGATCTTTCTCTCTCTTTCTTTCTCCCTCCTTTCCTGTCTCTCTAAAAATAATGAATAGTCCTGGCTGGTAGCACAGTGGGTAAGGCACCAGCCTGAGAACCCAAAGGTCGCTGGTTCAATTTCCAGCCAGGGCAACATAATCAGTTTGCAAGCCAGGTCTCCAGCCAGGTCCATAGCTGGAGGCAGGTGAAAGGCAACCATACATTGATGTCTCTCTCCCTCTCTACCTCCCTCTGAAAATAATAAATAAAATCTTAAAAAAAAAAAAAGAAGAGTAAACATGGTATACTGTTGATTACTTAAGGCATCAATGGCAGTCCACAAAGGTCTCTCTTCCTCTCTGCTTTCCCCTGTCTCTAAAAATAATAAATAAAAACTTAAAAAAAAATTATGAATAAAATCTTTAAAAATAAACACACACACACACACATATATACATATATATATTCATTCTATGAAGTAGTCTTCCATATATTCCCATAATGTGTATTGGTATAGGATGGAGCAAGGATTAAATTATCCCTAAGAAACTTAATGAAAAAATGAGAATTTTTTTTTAAGTTTGCCATTACAGAAGATATAAGAAAACTCTAGTAATAAGACTAACCTGAAGCCTTCCATCCAATGTTCTCTGTATGGTAACACATTTGCTAGGGTGAGCTCCATTTGTAGTAATGGCTGTTATTAAAGAATCCAATTCATCTTTTTTCTCCTTCAGCTTCTTTACCAAACTTTCAATTGCTCTTTTTGCAAATGTTTCACTCTCTCCTCCTTGTCTATGGCACATCAAACTATGTACAATGCTCAGACAGGCGTCATTACTTGTTGGGGTATTCGTAATAGACATATTGTCCATTTGTTAAAGTTCTTTCTTATAAATCAATTTCCAGGGCAAATTTGATCTTCTGGAGTAAGTGAAAAATATTGGCTAATGTTGCAAGGAAAATTGTTAAACATGTGGTATTCAGGATAATCTAAAAAAGAAAAACAAAGACACAGCTATTTAGAACACTTTTTACAAAGTAGATTCAATTTCTTGGGAAAAGATGGAATTGCTCCAGTTAAATTAAAGAGTTAATGCACATAATTAAAATTTGGTGCTTAGATTTTTAAATGACTCAAGATTTTACATGTAAAAGCAACAGGGTAAATTATTTCTGAGACAAATTGAAATATAGAAATGAATATTAATGAAGAATCCATTCAATATGTACAAAACACTTTAAGTAACTTATCTGACCTCATGATTCCACATGGAATAAGAAAACATCATCCATTTAAGAATACATGACATAAAGCAGGAGTGGAGATTGTACTTTGCATGCTGGGTTGTTTTGTTGATGTTATTGCATTCCGTGCTTATTTTGCTTTTATTTTCCTTTGCTATTTACTTGAATTTTTAAAAATTGGCCCCCCACCACCAAAGAAATAAAAATAAGTCATCAGTCTATACCAAGATGGGCTCCTCTTCTAATGACCTTTATTTCAAAAGCATTAATTGCATTCAATTACCCAACACTGGAAAGCCTGGTAAATAAATCATCTTTGACCTACCTCTCTCTATCACTCCCCTACATTTTCTCACAAAGTTACATGATTCTTTACCTTAGTCATTTCTACCAGTCTCCTCCCTTCTTTTCTCCAACACTGTTGCAATTTGGGGCATCCTTAGAATTTATAGCACTTGGTATTTAACACACGTTCCCCATTATTATGATCTGTTTTACATAAATGCCTGTCTCCTCAACTATAAGCCCCATGCAGGAAAGAAAGTTTTTCTTAAGTCTTTGAATACTTAGCAGATGCATATTTAGTAAATACATGTTTTAATGTACGCTTTCCAGATAATCAGATTATCTACATGGTGGGGGGGGGGGGGGTTGGGGAGTTACAATCTGGATTAGACTCCTAGCCTTCACAGAAGTAGTTGGACAAATTAAGTTACTTAAAACTCTCTGAACCTGAATTAAAAGAAGAGTATATAAGTTCAAATGAGAAAATCTATAGTATAAAGTACCCAGCACATAAAGTTCAGTAAAAACCAGCTATTATCTGAATACTAAAATGTTTGTTTTTAAAAAGATATTAAAACAATTATGCATTTTTCTGCCCTTTCTCCTATTAAAATTTGTCAAAGAAAATTTAGGAGGGCGTAGGCTGAAGTAAACTACTCATCCACAGTCTCACAATTCCAAGGCACATAGGAAAGTGAATAAATTGTGCCAGATGTAAAGAAAAGTACAGAGAGGAACGCAAGTGTGAGCTCACCTAAGTAGTTAGCCGCCATGCACTGCTGGTGGAAGTGACATTTCAGAATGCTAGCCTACTGCTGCCAGATTTGCCTATTTGTTTGTGAAATGGGAGGAAAGAAGAGGCAAAAAGAGAAACCCTCATATGCCAAACAAAACATACCTGTAACTCAAATCTGGCCCAAGAGTACCACCAATTTAAAATCTCTGAATGTTAAGTTGTAACAATTTTAATTTCTATATTGAAAGCTCTAGTGACAGTGATCGTACTTGTATTATTCCTCATTATACACCCAATTCCTACGACGTGTAAGTGCTCCTTATTATCTTTTAATTCATCTGTAAAAAGGGAACAATACATGCCTTGCCAACTGTACAGACTTGCTGTGGTAACCAAATGCAACAGTGTACATAAAAGCAATCTGGAGCCACAAACTGGCCAATCCAAGAAACACTGTATCTACTATATGCAAAATACTATAGACACAAAACAAGTAGCACAGAATTAGAAAGTGGTTTTCAAGTCTATCAAACATCCCATTTTGTAACAATTTATATCATGGTTAGCTATCTTAAGACAATAACCTATTTAAACATTTAAAATTTTTTAACAATAGAAGTAAAATATTTATAAAGCATGTATTTTAATTAAAATGCCCCAGCATGTCAACAAATTTAGAAAATATAATACAGATGACAGATGCTTACTTTTATGTGTAGAATCATCATAAATATGACAGCTACAAATTCAAGTGCGTTGTTTTGGTAACACCAATACAGGTGTGTTGTTTTGGTAACTCAAATAGCACAATGACATTGCAGTTGGTAACATGAATTTTCTAAAATGATGAACTCCTGATGAAGTTTCAAACAAAGCAATTTCAATTAAGAAATGGAATTATTTCACTTCTGAAAAAATAAGTACATATCAAATGGAGCTTGGTTCTAGGCTAATTATGTTTCCTTCTGCATGAATTTCTAGGGCATTTGAGAGACTGTTCTGCAAGATAATTCTTCAAAGTTATCTCCACCAAAGCTCCACCCATTAATTTTCACAACATCACTTAAGGAGTACTTACTCCGGCCCTGGCTGGTAGCACAGTGGTTAAGGCACCGGCCTGCGAACCCAAAGGTCGCAGGTTCGATTCCCCAGCCAGGGCACATAACCAGGTTGCAAACCAGGTCTCCAGGTCTGTGGCTGGAGGCAGGTGAAAGGCAACCATACATTGATGTGTCTCCCTCTCTGCCTCTCTCCCTTCCCCTCTTTCTAAAAATAATGAAATAAAAATCTTAAAAAAAAAAAAAAAAAAAGGAGTACTTACTCCCCTGAGAGCCCTGATCTAGAAGACCCAGATACATTACACACTAAGTAATAGATACTAATAGAGGTAGGAGTTGAAGTGATTTGAGACTATAAATGAGAAAGCATGGAAAGTTCACAGGTAAATTAAATCTTTGAATATACCTCAGGCTAGACTAGGCCTGTTGCAGTGACAAACAACCCCCAAAATAGCAGAAGCTTAAATCGCAAGTTTATTTTCTGCATAAACCGGGAGCACTGCTCATTGTCATCTCTCAGGGATTAGGCTAACGAAGACCCCATCCAACTCTACCTGTGTCCTTAAATGGTAGGGGAGGAGATAAGATAACTCATGCACCGACTTTTAGAGACCCACCATCCCTTCGGCTCCCATTTGCCTGGCCAAAGTCATATGGCTGTGTCAGTGGTTCTCAACCAGAACAACTTTGTCCTTCAGGGGATATTTGGCAATGGCTGAAGACAATTTTGATTTTCACAACTGGAACGGGAAAGTGGGAGGCAGGGCACCACTGGCATCTCATGGGTGCCAAACATCCTACAATGCACAGGACAGCCCCCCACAACAAAAATGTATCCAGCCCCAAATGTCATAATGCCAAGTTTGAGAAGCCCTGGACCATGCCTATTTCCAACGCAGGGGAGGGAGACAGACAAGTGCACTGGTACTATTCCGCCAATAACCTGATGGCTCTCTTCGAAGGGACCACCACATGAGAATAAGAATCTGTCAGGTTAAAGGAAAATTACAAGGAAAAGCAGAGGGATAAGAGTGTCGATGTTTGGTCTAGAGTAGGTTTGTGGTAGGAAAAAGGAGGACAAACACAGCATTAGATAGCCATTAGAAAGACAAGGGTTAAAGAATAGCTTTAGAAAGCAAAACAGAAAACTAGTTAGGCGATGGTAATCAGAAGAGTAATAGGGCCTTGATTTGAGGTAAGAGCAATGAAAACAAAGGGGGAACCAACGAAATATTTCTGGATAGAACAGACTAGATTTTAACACAACTAGTATAAGGAAAGAAAAGAGACAATCAAAAGATGAATAAGATTTAAGAGTATGCTGTTTTAGAGCTCCGTAGAGAAGCCTATCTGAAAGTCTCCAACATACAGGTATTAGGTAAATTCACTGTAACAGAACAAACAATCCTATGGTGACATGAGGAATGGGAGGTAGAAAGTCAGTGAAAAGGACAAAGGGTTCTTCTCTTATCTATCTATCACCATGTGTTTTATCTCTCACCTTGTTTCAATCCTAAACGCCCACCTGATGTTGACCACAGGTCTAACAGTAACTGCGCTACAAAACCAGATAACCAAGCTAATTAAGCTCCTCTCCAAAACTAAAAAGGCCGAGTACTGGCCTGAAGGGCTCTCATGGAATTCATAAACTTTAGTTCAGCATTGATGTTCTTATTTCTCAGGTGTCTGTTTACTTTTGAATTACTGGCTGTGTTACATATGGAACAAACAAGTATAATTTCTAGAAGTTATTAAGTATTTTGGTTAATGATCAATAAACTATTAACATGGGGATATTTAAGAAAAATACTTAAGTTAATTTTTAAAAGCCTGACCTGGCCCTGGCTAGTAACACAGTGGATAAGGCGCCGGCCCGCGAACCCAAAGGTCGCTGGTTCAATTCCCAGCTGGGGAACATAACCAGGTTGCAAGCCGTCTCCAGCCAGGTCCCTTCCATGGCTTGAGGCAGGTGAAAGGCAACCATATATTGATGTTTTTCTCTCCCTCTCTGCCTCTCTCCTTTCTTCTCTCTCTGGAAATAGTAAATAAAATCTTTAAGTAAAAAAAAAAAAAAAAAAGCCTGACCTGGTGAAATATCACCAGGAAGAAATCCTAATCGAAGCCTCACAAACAGGGGGAATAGGGTGTGCAGTTCAGTTGAACAGCCTAAGGACAGGTTAAAGCCTAGATTCTAAACAGAATAACATCTGAGGGTTGAGGTTTGTCACACTGAGGACAGTTGGAGAACATTCAAAAACACAAATGATTATACACACAGTCATTAATAATTATAAAAACTTGAGATGGGAATGATACAATCAGAATGTTTTTGCAATCATCTTTATGATGAACTACAAGGAACAAATTTAGAGGTGTGCTTGGTTACCCACAGGTCTTCTGTTTAAATGTCATGTTACAATAGTAGGTGACTGCCAGAGGGAAAGGGATTTAGGGAGAAGCGGAAGAGAGTAAAGGGGTAGTAAGTGGTAACAGAAGGAGACCTGACTTGGGATGGTGAACACACAATGCAATATAGAGATGATACATTGTAACACTGTACACCTGAAGCCTAATTTTACTAACCAATGCCACCCCAATAAATTCAATACAAATTAAAATAAAATAAATGTAATACTAATACACCAGCTTCCCCTTACATAATCGTATTTTAAAATGAACATGTTCTTGGTAAATTAGATTCTAAAAGAAGAATCAACAGAGTCCTCTAGCTGATACTTGTGTTTTGTCTGCCAGCATACATTTCCCCTTCTGTACAGTAATCTGACTCTATAAAGAGAATCTCCTCATATGGACAGGTGGGACCATCCCCAGCCTGACTAACCAAGGCCACCTCTTAGCCACATTAGTTGTTTCAAAGACAGAACAGGGTCCAAGTCAAGCCAATGACATAGCTCCAGGACTTCTAATGGAAATACAGAAGGAAAGAGCTTTTTCTCTGCTGCACCTGAGGCTGCGGAGTTATCCAGGAGCCTCACTAAAACTTAGAAGAAATGAAAACAAAGCCAAGAGACAAGAGTCTGATGATACGGGGTGGCTGTGACCCTGATCCAGCACTGAGGCCAGCCCTCTAACCAGACCAAGCCAATGAAGTTTTCTTTTACTTAAATCTGACTTCTACATATTTGCCAGTATGTAATAACTCAACAGAAATTAGTAACATTCTCAGAGGTAGCAGTGATATAATACAAACCACATAAACAATGGGACAAAACAATAATCTAGGCAGTAATACAAATAGCTAAATAACTAGTTATATATATATATAAAAAGAGAGAGAAACATTGATGTGTTCCAGTTTTCTATGCATTCATTGGTTGTGTCTTGTATGTTCCCTGACTGGAGATTGAACCTGCGACCTTAGCGTATCAAGACAATGCTCTAACCTACTGTGCTAACTGACCAGGGCAATAGCTAGTTACTTTAAGTAGCAATTGTCAAATCTCTGGTAGCAGGTCCCCTTATTTACATTCCTAATTATTGGGAATTCTGAACAGTCTTTGTTTATGTGTGTTACAGCTATTGACACCTACCACAATACAAATTAAAACTAAAAAATGTTTGAATATTTATTAAATTAAAATAATAAACCTATTATGTGTTAATGTATTGTAGAAAAAATAACTATTTTCCAGCCTTGGCTGGTAGCACAATGGATAAGGTGCTGGCCTGCAAATCCAAAGGTCACTGGTTCAATTCTCCAGTAAGGGCACATAACCAGGTTGCAAGCCAGGTTTCCAGTCAAGTCCATGGCTGGAGGCAGGTGAAAGGCAACCATACATTGATGTCTCCCCCCTTCTCTTCCTCTCTCCCTTCCTCTCTCTAATAATAAATAAAATCGTTTAAAAAATAACTATTTTCCAAAACACACAAAGAAGTCAGTATTCAAAGTGACTTTTGTCTTCCATTTTTTCAAATTTCTTTAATGTTTAGCCTAAAAGAAGACACCTGGACTGTCATCTGTCTGCTTTTACATTTAATCTGTTGTAACGTGTTGTTTTGGTTAAAGTATATGAAGAAAATGTGGCTCAGTTGGTTGGAGTGTCATCCTGTAAGCTGAAAGGCCATGGGTTCAATTCCTGGCCAGGGCTCAAAACTGGGTTGAGGGTTCAGTCCCCATGCGGGGGGTATATGAGAGACAACCGATTGATGTGCCTCTCTCACACTGATGTTTCTCTCCCTCCTTTCCCCTCTAAAATCAATAAGCATGTCCTCACGTAGATTTTTTAAAAAGCCTATTGCTAAATGAAAAACTAAAAGTAAAAAGCACATATTAAAAAACAAAGAAAATGTGCCTCACACAGAAAAGTAATTGGAATATTTTAATGGCCTTTTAAGATAATGGGTATTCAACTTTTATTCAACACCAAATGTAACAAATGACAATTCTTAAAGGTTACTCGTAATGTGAGATCTGAATCCCATCAATAAAACTTTCTGGCTGTGTTATATAAATATCCATTGGTCTATAATATATTTTGAATGGATCTCCTACCTGTGCATGATTTTGTAACATCATGCATTGGTCATTTGGGGAAATACTAGTTTAATGAGTTATATAGGTCTTCCAAATATTGAATCATTTCATATATATTACACATAATACATATTTAACTTACGTTACTTTTTTTTTTTTTTTTAAAGATTTTATTTAATTATTTTTAGAAAGAGTGGAAGAGAGAAAGGCAGAGAGGGAGAGAGACATCAATGTATGGTTGCTTTTCACCTGCCTCCAGCTACAGAGCTGACTGGAGACCTGGTTTGCAACCTTGTTATGTGCCCTGGCTGGGGAATCGAACCTGCGACCTTTGGGTTCGCAGGCCGGCGCCTTATCCATTGTGCTACCAGCCAGGGCCTAACTTACATTACTTTAATATCACCACTAATCTCATTCATTTTCAAGGAAATACCTCCCAAATATCCACATCTGCATAGCTATGGTTTATCTGTCAGTCATTCTTTCAAGTGAAAGTTAAAATAATGTCCCATTTAAAAAGCAGCTACCCCGACTGGTATGGCTCAGTGGATCAAGTGCTGGCCTGCAAAGTGAACTGACGCTGTTTTGATTCCTTGTCAGGTTTTGATTCCTTGTCAGCGCACATGTCTGGGTTGCAGGCCATGTCCCCAGTTGGGGGCATGTTAGAGGCAACCAATGAGATCTTTCTTCCTCCCTTTCCTGCTCTTCTCAAAATAAATAATTAAAAGCTTAAAAACAAACAGCTAGTCATGGCTGGGTGGTTCAGTTGGTTGGAGCGTGGTCCCTGCTGGGGCATCGATAGGAGGCAACCAATCACTGTCTCTCTCATATCAATGCATCCATCTCTGTCTGTCTCTTTCTCATGGTTTACCTTACTCCTAACGATCCTTCCACCAGATGATTCAATTACAATGACTTCCATCTATTGATACCAAATGCTCTATAATTCTCTAATAAATAGCCTTAATTCAGTTTTACATTTAGAATATATTTTGACTTGAAAAACACATGAATTGCATACACATTCATCCACAGAAGCCACACCTTTCTACAAAGACAAATATTTAGTAGCAGTACTTTTATTCAAATCATAAATAAAATTTGCATTCTAAACATGCAAATTGGGGTTTGATGAACTTTAAGTAAATTACTCCAGTGCACCAATGATTGCAAAATAAAGCCTGTACTGTATTAAAACAAATGAAGCAATAGGATAAGCATACTAAAATATCCCAAGCCTTTAATATAGAGGTACTTTTTTTTAAATAAGATTCTCATGACCTGTCCACGCCATTCCCAGTTCTGAATTTCTCTATGTTGGGATGGGGTGAAAAAAGGAAACAAGATTTTGTTTTATTTTTATTTTCTAATAGCTCTTCCAGAGACAGCGAGGGAACTGTTCTTAAGCTGGTACTTTAGGAAATATAGATGGAGAATTGAGGCCACAAGCATAAGTACTCTAAAGAACTACTAACTAGTTGAGCCTACTAAGCAACTTTCTTACAATGTTTAAGTTAAAACCCGAGAGCAAAAACTAAATCAGCACGGCCCTGATTAGTGTGGCTCAGTGGGTTGGGCATCATTCTGCAAGCCAAGGGGTCCATGGTTTGATTACTGTTCAGGGCCCATGCCAAGGATTCGTACCAGGTCCCCAGCTGGGGGCCTGCCAGAGGCAGTTGATGGAAGTTTCTCATGCTGATGTTTCTCTTTAGCTCCTTCCCTTCCCTTTTCTTCTCTCTAAAATTGAATAAACAAAATCTAAAAAAAAAAAAAGGTCAATCGATACAACTTGTATCTCAGGAACCACTTAAGTGACCAGTTAATTGGTGCCTAGAATATTCTACCTTTTCTAAAGAAACTACCCTCTATGAAAACTGAGTTCCTTTGGAACCTAAACGAAGTCTCTACAATGAGCCCAAGTAAGCATTTTATAATACTTGCAGAAGTCAATGTTCTAGTTAGGATAGTGATGATACTAGCATACCAACCTCTCATGGGTAATACAGGGTCCTAAAACTTGCTATCAGATAGTTCAAACGAACTGAAAAATCAAAATGAGAAAAAATATCTTCAAGGGACACACTTGGTTAATGTGAGATGATTACATTGTGAATATGTGTATCACTGCATTAAAATCTGTAAAGCTGCCACAGTGAAAGTTAAGAAAAGTTACAGGACCCTAATAGCTCAACCACTTCAGAACTCTGATCTGGATATACCCTAAGCCAAATTAATCATTATTTCTGGGGAGGGATCCAGCCATCAGGATTTTGTAAAGTTCCCCAATGAATTTCAGATGCAGCCAGGGTTGAGAACCACTACACCAAACCTTGGGAGAGAGAGAAAAAAAAAAAAAACATTAAAAAGATGAATCCAACACATTTTAAATTCTCCAGATTGAAAACAATTTCATTTATGTGAACTGTGGCTTTTTAAATTTTATTTATTTATTTTTAGAAAGAAGGGAAGGGAGGGAAAAAGAGAGGGAGAGAAACACTGACGTGTGGTTGCCTCTTGCGTACCCCCAACTGGGGGACCTGGCCTGCAACCCAGGCATGTGCCCTGACTGGGAATCAAACAGGCCATCCTTTGGTTCACAGGCTAGTGTTCAATCCACTTAGTCACACAGCCAGGTGAAAACAAATTTCATTTAAAAATATAAACAATATAGTTCTTGACCTTAAAGGCATTTATAATTATTACCATCTTGAAATTAAGATGGAATAATAGGCCTTGGCCAGATAGCTCAGTTGGTTAGAGCATTGTCCCAATATGCCAAGGATGGGGGCTCAATCTCTGGTCAGAGTACATACACAATGCACCAATGAATGCATAAATAAGTGGAAACAAACTGATGTCTGTATCTCTCTATTTTTGTCTTCTTCTCTCTCTCAAATCAGTAAGATACTAGCTAAAATCAACTTCTGGTAGCTTTTTATCTTACCTATGATATAATCTGCAGTAGCAAATAATCAAGACTTAAATTATAAAATTCTGACCACCTATTATCCTAGTTTTTTGAATATTTTATTATGCTGTTAGAGTTGTCCCAAATTCTTTTCCCTTTGCTCCCCTCTACCTAAACCTCCCCGTTTCATCCCACAGTCCCACCCCCGCTTAGTTCATGTCCATAGGTTGTGTATATAAGTTCTCTGATTTCACCCTTTCCTCTATTATTCTTAACTTTCCCCTATTTTGTATCTACCTACTATGTTTCCTAATCCCTACACCATTTCCCCATTTCGACCCTTTCCCCTCCCAGCTGATAACCCAATGATCCCTATACCTATGTTTCTGGTCCTATTCTTTTCTTTTCTTTTCTTTTTTTTATTGTTGTTGTATTACATCCATCCCCTTTTTGCTCCCCTCTGTCCCCCTCCCACCCACCCATTCCCCCCAAAGTCAATCCCACCTGTTGTCCATGTCCATGGTTCCTTTAGACTAGGTTCTTGTCTAAACTGATCCCCTTCCTTGCCTCTTCCTCCCCCCTCCTCTTATTTTATTTTTTTTTAGAGAGAGAAAGAGAAGAAAAAAAAAGAGAGAGAGGGAGGGAAAGGCGGGGAGAGAGAGAGAGAGACTGGTCCTATTCTGGTTGCTTGCTTGGTTTGTTTTTGTTTTCATTTTTATTTTGTAGGTTCTGTTGTTGATAGCTCTCAGTTTGTTGTCATTTTAATGTTCATAGCTTTTATTAAATGTATTATTTTCTTAAATAAGTCCCTTTAACATTTCATATAATAAGGGCTTGGTGATGATGAACACATTTAGCTTTACCTTGTCTGGGAAGCACTTATCCGCTCTTCCATTCTGAATGATAGTTTTGCTAGATAATCTTGGCTGTAGATCTCCACTTTCCATCACTTTGAATACTTCTTGTCAGTCCTTTCCTGCCTGCAGTTTCTTTTGAGAAATTAGCTGATGGTCTTGTAGGAACTCCTTTGCTGGTAACTCTCTTCTTTTCTCTTGCTGCTTTTAAGATTCTGTGTTTTCAGTCTTTGGCATTTTAATTATGATGTGGGTTGGTGTGGTTCAATTTGGATCTAGCTTGTTGGGGCCTCTCTGAGCTTCCTGGACTTATATGTATATTTCCTTAACCAAATTTGGGAAGTTTTCCTTTATTATTTCTCACACAAGTCTATAATTTCTTGCTCTTCCTCTTCTTCTGGTAACCCTGTGATTTGGATGTTGGCATACTTAAAATCATCCCAGAGGTCCTACGCCTCGCCTCTCCTTGGTTTTTTCAATTCTCAGTTCCACTTTCAGGGCTTGTTGACTATTTCTTATGTTCCAAACTGTTGATTTGTACTGTTTCCTATCCCTTCACCATTGGTTTTGTGTATATTTTCCTTTGTTTCACTTGGCCTAGCTTTCCCTTTTTCCCTTGCGTTTTTACTGCACTGAAGCATATCTGTCAAGTCTGTTAGCATCTTTATCACCAGCATTTTAAATTGTACATCTGTCAGGCTATTTCTTTGTCACCTCTTTTGGCCACTGGGACCTTGGTTTATTCTCTTTTTTGAGTCACAGTTCTCTGTTTCTGAATCTTAACAGGCTCCTTTGTGCCTGTGTCTTAGATGGAGCTGTGGACCTGCAATGTTGTAAGGGGAGGGGCCTTAGACATTTGTCAGTTCTGGGCTACCCGGGTTCACCACGTCCTGGCACTGTATGTGGGGAGGGGTCTGAGAGGGAACTACGTTGCTTGCTCAGTACTTGCCCCCTTTCCAGGCACTTCTCCTGCTTCCTGTATAGGACTGGTCATCTCTAGCTGTTTGCCCTGCCTGTAGTTTCCAGAGTGGGTGGGTCTGCAGATGCTTCAGGAGTGTGAGGGCCCCTAAACAAATAGACTTCTGTGAGAACTAGAGTTCCTTCCTCCACCCCAACCCCCAGTGGCTTTCACAGTCAGAAGAAATGTAGCTTTACACTTTTCAGGAATAAAAAGCATACCCCCACCCCTTACCCCTCCTGCAGGCTGGACACGTGAACCGAGAAAACTGGTCTGGTGCCTGGAGCATTCGACAAGTGGCCACATTGATGGCTCTTTATGACAGCCAACCCCGCTGGCAACCCGCTGGCCAAACCACTTCCTGTGTCCCGGCTCCGCCCCTCCTACCTGTCTGGTATTTCTTCCTTCTATCTTTTGTTTGTTGGACCTCGGTGCAGTTTATATTCCAGAATTCCTGGCTGTCTCTAGTTTTAAGGCAGATGTACCCTCTTCCAGCTGTGAAGGGAGACGAGGCTTGTCTGTCTGGCCTCCATCTTGTATATCTCCTCTCTATTATCCTAGTTTTACATGGGTAAGCACCACCCTCATTTTTATCTACTTTTATGGTTAAAATTAATTTTCATGGATGCCAATCACACCCATGTAATAGTGTGAAAGTGACACAATCCAAAATACCTTGTTCCTGAGAAACGGAAATTTAGCCACATTTCTCATCACCAAAATTACACAATTTAGAATTTTAAAAATCCAAAAATTCTAAATCTGACCCATTTTCAAGCATGTTTTGTTTGGCATATTCTGATGCAAACAGTATCATACTGAAAGCCACTCAAATGAACTTCTAGACATTATCTGTCAACTGTTTGAATTTCTCTTTTTAAACAATTGAGTCTTCATTGACTGTCAGGCAAAAAGCCCCAAATTTGATAATTTAACAAAACTGAATTAAATTGTGTATGCAAACCTAACTTCTTTAACTTTCATTTAGTGTAGAAAATAATGAGATCACTAAACTGATTAGTTTTATACATGATTAAACATCTGAGTCACCTTTAATCATCACTTAAGCAAAGCAAAATAAAACAAAAACAAACAAAAAAAACACTGCCTCCTTTCACAATCTTTTAGGGGAAAAAAAAGAAAGTCCAAACATGTACCATGAGCACTGAAATGGCTAATATATTTTTTAGAAATTCACTAAAAATTATTGATTGAAAATGAAAAACGTAATGAGGTGGAGAGAACAAAACAGAACTGAAATAAGTTTAAACATAAGAAAAATAATGTTCCCACCAGAAGAGACGGAATTTTAGACAAGACTAAAGATACATATTCAACATAATGAATGAAGCAGATCTGTAGGGTTAACTGCCCTAGCAGAAGCCTCAGCAATTCTCAGCTCAATCAGAAAAGTGTCTAATGATGTTACTATAACACCAGCTCACAGGAAAAAAACAGCTTTCAAGCCAGACAGCTGGAGTGTGACTGGGCAGCATAAATTAGTTTTATACTTGCTCTTGAATTTGGGGGTGTGGTGATTAGGATCTGAAGGGAACTGAAAAAAAAAAAAGAGAGAGAGAATTCACACACACCACACACACACACAAATGGAGAAATAGCTCAACTTAAAAGTAGTTTAAGAAAGTGAAGCATAGGTTTTATACAGATTCACTGCTTCCTAGTATAATTGCTCCAAGCAGCAGGGCCATCGGAAAAGGTCAATGGTCCATATAAAACTTATCATGAAAAATTCCAAGGTGACTTTCTCAGCACAAATTTTCATTAAATGTGAAACTGGTTTGAAAGGGTTTTTTTCCCCCCAAGCCTTTAAAATGAAGGCACTTAGCTGAACAAAAGTTTCTACTAAGGCACTCCCACTTTAAAAATAAACTCGATGCAATACTTCTTTAAAGCAACCTTCCCAAAAACCTGGAAAACAAATTAAACACCACTTCTATGAACAGATTCCCAAAATGGTCCATCAATTTTGTCTAGAAAGCTTTTAGTTTTAACTCCAACTACTTAAACCTACATAATTCATCACCACTTTTAGACCTAAAAATACTCCAAATCTTAAATGCTTGGCCTACCTGCAATTACATCTGTTTTGCAACAAACCCAAGTAACAAAAAACAAAAATCATGTTATCAAAGAAACATTAAGAAGAAATCAGACTTTAAAATGTTAATTGTATCCATCATTTACAACTTGATGTGTCATGTACTAACTTTCTAAGGGCAAATCCTTAGCAGAAAAGTTAGTTACGTGCTACAACTTCTAGAACTTTGAAGTTCTAAAAGGGTGTTCTAAGAGGGAGTTCTAGAAGTTCTGGGAAGGAGTTCTAGAAGTTCTAGGAGGGAGTTCTAGAAGTTCTAGGAGGGAGTTCTAGAAGTTCTAGGAGGGAGTTCTCGAAGTTCCAGAAAGAAGCTCTAGGAGGAAGTTCTGAAGGGAGTTCTCAGAGTTCTAGAAAGGAGTTCTAGGAGGGAATTCTAGAAGTTCTAGAACTTCGTATATTTATTTTCTATTAAGAAAAGTACTCAACCTCCTTTTTAAACACCTAAACAATCAAACTGCTGAGACTAAACGGATGCTATTCCTGTCAAAAGACAAAGGTTGTTAAAAATTAGCCAAGACTGCATGCCTTTAGAAAGTCAATTCAGGGTAATCAAGTGGATTCCACATTATCTCATACTTATTATTCCTAAATATTGCCAGCAGTTTCACCTTAAACTCGAGCGCAAGAACTAAAGGCATTAAGAAACTAAATTTAAAATAAATTAATTACAAGCATATTTGCTTTAAATTTTTACGAGGATTTTCAGGGGGGAAATAACTATCAACTTTCATCAGCGTTTTCCAAAACCTCTCTATACCAGCAAAGAAACCTTCAAGTTAACGAAACACACCCATTTCTGTGAAAATCTAGTCTGGGGTCAGGGATGGAGCCACCGCCCTCCATCCTCCACCAACTTTCCACCCAGCATTTGGAGTCCCAAGCAGTAAGGTACACTGGGCCCCTTATTTTTTCATTAGGGGCTGGGGGAGGGGGCATAGGATCAGGTGCTAAGACCGTGTCCCGCAGGCCATCACCCACAACACTCAAAAACCAGGTAAACAAATCACAGCCGGAACGTAAACCAGAACGGCATTACCAGCAAAAGAAAACAAGGGACAAAGGCAGAGCAACAATTTGCTGGAGAAAGGACGGAAAGCAGGCGACTGACAACTTGCACGCAGCCGCTCCGGCCGGGCCCGCAGCGAAACTCCCCGCCAACAACAAAGAGGAGCGGCCGCGGCGGGAGCCCCTCTCCGAGTTGAACCCGTCCTGCCGCCAACTGGGAAGGGAGCTCCGCCCGGAGGACCAACCCCGCAGGCGAGGGACGGGGCCCTGCGGCCCCAGCAGGCCGGGCCGGCGGCCGCGCTCGCCCTCGGAGGGAGCCCGCCGGGGAGGGTGCGCGGGCCCAGCCAGGGGAGGCGAACGGGACGCGGCTGTTACCTGGGCTCCGGTGATGGAGAATGAGTTCCCGCTCCCGCCCGGGCTAGTCCGCGAGGCCACCGAGCGCGTCGCTCCCCAGGCCAGCCCGGGGCGCTGCTGGGCCCCCGCCCCGAGGCGTCCGGGCCGGGCCGCCCTTCCTCGGCGCGCCGCTGCCCGCGCGGGCCGGGCCCCTCGAGCTCCGGGACGGCCCCGCCGCGGGGGCGCCTCTCTCGCGGGGCGCCCGGCTCCGCTCACCGGCTCCGGCCCCCGAGGCGGCCACGGGCCGCAGGCAGGGCGGGAAGGGCCTCCCGGGGAGAGCAGAAGGGCGCGAAGGCGGACTCCGCCGCCCGAGCCGCTCCGTTACCGCAGCAGCGACGACGACCAGGGCCGAGATGTTGCTGCCAACTTGTCGGGAGGACACTGAGCATGCGCGCGGAGACCACATCCGGGTAACTGCAGGGTTTGGCCCTCTTTCCTCCCGCAGTTTTCCTTTCTCAGGGCTGCCCCCGCCCCCCGCCCGGAGTGGGGCGGTCGCTCTGCGCAGGCGCCGCGGAGGGACCGCAGTGGGCGCGCAGCCCGGCTCCTCCGACCCGGGTCCCTAGCGGCCAGCGGGGGCGCTGGGAGGGCGTGATCGCCCGGGAAATTGGCATCGCTTTGCAAAAAAGCTCCCCCTCTGCGCGGGAGAGCTCGGCGTACCGGGACCGCCAGGAAGAGTTTATTGTAAATAGCCACCGGCCGGCCTTGTGTTAGAGGACCGACCGGGACACAAAAATTAGACTTTTAACAGCTAGTGGTGTACTTCGGGAAGAAACTGGCGGTGACTGTGTCTTCCTTCCCTTTCCACCAGCCCAGGGTTACTAGATGCAACTAGGTGTTTAAATTCGTGAGACTCCCATTTGGTTTAAAGAGATGCCCAGGATAGTCACGGAATCACACATTTGGGAGCCTGGCTAGGTGTTTCTAAAAGTTAGTGGATCTCGTTGGAAGAGATTTAGGCAGAATGTCAGAGTTGGAAGGGACATTGAGGATCTAAACACACCTGTTAACTAGGTACCTGTTGAGGAGGGAAAGGCATCAATTGTATTTTTGACTTTATGCCTCTTTTATTTGAAACTCTAAACAAGAAGCCTGCATTTCTTTGATATTTAAAAAGTTTCAGAAAATACTATATATAAATATTATATATTATATGCATGTATGTAATTATATATATATATGAATAGGTATATATTCACCAACCAGAAAATATGCCGTTCTAAAGGCATTTCTATGTGGAGCATATCTTCTGTTAGCAAGTTTCTAACCTTTCAGGGACCCTAAAGCAGCCCTGCCCAAACTCTTTCCTGCTGCTCAGTTCCTTGGCGCTGAGACTTTATTTCTTTTCCACTAGTCATTAACAGTCCTGAAATCTTTTATTGAGAGTCTCAACAGGTCTTTTGCTTGGTATTTAGGACCTTCCATCCCCTTCCCACATCAGCCAAGGCCTGATTCGACTTTAAATGTGCTAACATCCAAATCATAGGAAAGCCAGAAGGAGAAGAAAAAGGGCAAGACTTTGAAAACGTGTGTGAAAAAATAATAAAGGAAAACTGTGAGCATTAAAATGACAATAAACTCACAACTATCAACAACAGGACCTGAAAAATAAAAAGGAAAACACAAACAAACCAAGCAAACCATCAGAATAGGACCAGAAACATAGGTATGGGGATCATTTGGGAGGGTTATCAACTGGGAGGGAGAAGGGGGCAAGATGGGAAAAGACGCAGGGATTAGCAAACATAGTGGGTGGGTACAAGATAGACAGAGGGAAGTTAAGAATGATAGAGGAAAGAGTGAAATCAGAGAAATATGCACAACCCATGGACACAAATTAAGAGGGGGTATGACTGTGGGAAGGAATGGAGGGCTTCGGTGGAGGGAAGTAAAGGAAAAAGAATTTGGGACAATTAAAACAGCATAACCAATCAAATATACAAATAAATAAATAAAACCTAGGAATAGTTGACTCACCTGTTCCAATAAAAAATAGTCGAGGCCTTAATGTTAATAGTTTATCAAAATTTCTAATATTTTATGTTCTTTAAATCAATTAGGTATTCAAAATTATATAAATAATAAAATCAGGATGAGTTTTAATTTAAAAAAAATTTTTTGTAGGTAATTATGATAGTCTGATCAATAAAACTTTCCAGAGTAAAGGGGCAAGGTGGGGGGGGGGTTGATATAAAATTTTGTTTAAAGAAAAGCTTGTTCACGTATTTTTAAAAATAGATGATAGATGCATTATGATATTTAGATTCCCTTGGACACACTTAAAACATTATGTAACAGTCTTGTTTTAAAATGCCAGATAACAAGCTTTGCCATTATTTAAAACGAAGATGAAATGTTCTAAATCTGACCTTTGAAAGTACAAGAAGAAACACAGTTTCTCCAATTTCTTTGAAGAGGTAAGCAAGGAAGAAACTTGGAAAACCAGTTCCAAAGCCCTTTAAGGTGGGGCTAAGATGCTACCTTTCCTGAGACCTTCCAGGATAAACATTCTCAATCCATGTATCATCCACCTCTGACCTGTGCAGGTAAAAGCGCCAAAGCTTTCTTTCCCTTTTGTTATCTCTGATGATTCATCCTCCTGTTTGTGGAAGCTTTCCAAGAGTCCGGTGGATACAGAGCTTTCAGCTTCCCATCTCAGAGGTGGAGACAGAGCTCTCTTGCACCTCCAGCATGGCCCACCTAGGAAGGAACTGAATAATATGTTAACATAGCAATAACATAGCAATTGACAGTTCCATGCACAAGTACACATCATGACATTGTAAAGTTAACCCAATGTTTTTAAAAATAATACAATTTGCCCTTGAAAGTCAGTTATCCTTGATTTACCTGCCTATTATGTTTCTCACATTCCTAAAAGTACTAGAGTAAACTGTCATCCCCTTGGGCTTACAGCATGGGAAATTGTTTGAGGGTGGCTGATGTGCTTTTGACTATCAAGGGATTTGTTCCTTCAGCTTCAGAAGAGGCCAAAGACTTGATGAGGAAGAGGGAAGATGGGTGGAGTCAATGCTCCCTTTCATTTATTTACTTATTTTCTAAAAACCTATAATTACTGCTATCCATGCCAGATCCAGTGAGGGCCGCAAGGGCAGCTGTGGACAGAATCCCAAGGGGGGAAAGGGGTGGAGGTTGGCAGGAAGGAATTAGGTGGGTTGGGAAGAGAAATCACAGCCCACCTTTGTCTGGCGTTGGTCCTCTGTCAACAGAGCCTGGAGACAGCTGAAAGTGAGGGACCAGGCCTACTATACCCTTTTGTCACCCCCACCCATGCAATGAACATTTTACTTAATACCAGGTGCCAAGGACTAAGGGTTTCAGAGATGAATCTATGACAGCTCATGCCCTTTTGTAGCTGCCGATCTAAGGGGAGAAGAGTGAAGTTTTAATAAGAAATTCTGATGATGTGGAAATGGAATACTGAAGGAGGAAGAGAAGGGGCAGCCTAATCTTACCTGAGGGAATTCAGGAGGCTTCACAAGAAAGCAGAAGTTAAGCTGGACCTTGGGGTAAAGTAGGAGTTTGCCAGTAGAAAAGGATTCCGTGGAAACTTTCAAGGCAGGGAAAACAGCCCAGAGGTATGAGAATTGCTGGTGTATTTATAAAGTGGTAAAAAAAATTCAGTATGTAGCTGTCAATATATTTAGCATATATTAATACAAAACAAAACATAAAATGCAACTCATAAGAGGTTATCGCAGAACAGCATTGTTTATCATAACGGGCTGTTGGAAATAAATGTTTACCAAAAAGAGATTGGATAAATAAATTATGGAACATCCATATAATAGAATGCTACATAACTAAAACAGAGTGAAATGTTTTGCTGCAACTGTTGGGCAAATCTCAAAGGTTTACTGCCAAATGACAAGGTCAGGGTCCAGAACAATGTGTATGTTATGCTATATTTTCTTTTAAAAAGGAGGAAGTATAATATAGTCTATGTATAACAATTGTGGTTACATGGGGTGAAGTGAGACCTGGGCAGATGGGGGATGGGTCTCTGTAGAAAGAAATTTTACTCTGTATAATTTCTTTTATTTTTGAACCATGTAAATGTACTTCCTATTCAAAAATTAAATGGAAGCTTGATTCAAATTTGAAATCTAAAGTGACTAGAACGTATGTTCATCCTCCTCCCCTGTAAGACTTGATGATCCTCTAGGATGTCTGTTTGTTGGGTGGGTGGGTAAGGTTCTCCTCGCTCCCAGACTAGGCAGTGAGGTCCCCTGAGCATAGAGATTGTCCTTCCTTCCTTTCCCTGGATGCCTAACTCAGGGCCTTATACACAGCAGGTGTCACAGAGTGTTTGTTGACCGAGTACATGGAGGGGAGAGGGGCAGATGCGGCTGGTAAGACAGCCTTGCACCCAACTGTGAAGGAAGGTAGGCTGATGATTGGAATTCCACAGAGGGACAGCTGTGTTCGTTTGTTTTTACAGTTTTATTGAGGTGTAGCTTACATTCATAAGCTTTTGAAAGCAGAGTTGGATGAGTTGGGGTCAATGTATACACCGTCCAACCAGCACCACAATCAAGTTTTGGAACATCTCTATCACTCCAAAAAGTGCCCTTACACCTTTGCTGCAGGGCCCCACCCTGTGCTCGGCCTCCAGAACCCACTGGCGTGCTTCCATGGTAAAGGTTCTGTTTGGAGAGTTCATGGAAAACAATCATGGAATCTTACAGTATGCACTTTTGGTTTTTGGTTGTTGTTTTTTTTTTTAATCTGGATTCTTTCACTCAGCATGATATTTTTGATATCCAAAATGCCATTGTGTGTATCAGTAGTTAGTTCCTTTTTATTATTGTTCAGTAGTATTCCATTGTGTGTGTGTGCAAATCCATAGGGACAGATTACTGATGTCAGGGGGTATGGGAGAGGGGACTTGGGAGACATGGGATTTCTTTTGGGGTGATGGAAATGTTCTAGAATTAGGTGGTGCCGATGGTTGTTCAACATTGTGAATATACTAAAATACACTGAGCTGTGCACTTTAAAACTCATAGAAACAAAGTGATGGTTGGCAGGGGCAGAGGGGTTGGGGGAATGGAGAGATGTTGGTCAAATGGTACAATTTTTCAGCTAGAAGATGAGTAAGTTCTATGGATCTGATATATAGCATGGTGACTATGGTTAACAATACTGTATTATAGTCTTGAAAGTTGCTAAGGGAATAGATGTTAAATCATTTCACTCTAAAAGAAATTGTAATTATACGAGATGATGGATGTATTAGCTAACGTTGTACTGGTAATCATTTTTCATTATATACATGTATCAAATCTTCACGTTGCACACCTTAAACTTACACAATGTTACATGTCAATATCTCATTAAAGCTGGGGGGAAATAAAGATGATTAAAATGGTGAATTTCATATTATGTAAATTTTATCTTAAAAATGTACATTTTAGGTAAGCATCATTAGCATGGTTACTAAGCAAATAATCCTTGAAGACAGACTGACTTGATTTGGGTTCCCATTTCCCTCCTCACTATCTATGAGGCCTTGGACCAATTACTCCAAGTCTTAGTTTCTCCATCTGTGAAATGGGGTAAAATAGAGCCTATGTCACAGAGCTGCAGGGAGGAGTCAATGAGATAATGCATGTAAAGCACATAGCGTGTTACTGACAAGCGTCTAATCAGTGTTAGCTCCTTTTTAATCCTACACCTGCCATATGTCAAGTCTATTACTTATTTTAGCTTATTTGACTCAACATGAAACAAGAAAATTATTTTCAGTCTATAGAAAGTGAAAATGAACCATCAAGAGATGAAAAATAACATGTTCCCATATTGAGGAACTTTTCTTTCTTTATTTTTAGGCAGAGAGGAAGGTAGAGAGAAAGAGAGAGAGAGAAACTTTGATGTGTGAGAGATACATCAATCAATGAATTGCCTCTTGCTCAACCCCAACTGGGGAACTGGCCCACCCCCAGGCATGTCCCCAGACTAGGAATTGAACTGGCAACCCTTCAGTTTGCACACCGGCACTCAAATCCACTGAGCCACACCAGCCAGGGCAGAGGGACTTCCTATAAAATCTGTAGTTTAAAAAATGTCAATGTCCTGAAAGACAAGAAAGACTGGAGAACTATTCCAGGTTGAAGGAGACTCGATAGATATGAAAATTGAACGCTATGCTTGATCCTAAATCGGGTATGAACAACCTTGCTCTAAAGGCCATTATTGGGACAACTGACAAAACTGAAATAGGAACAATAGATAATAGTATCAAGTCAATGTTTGATTTTCTGATTTTGGTAACTAGTGTGCAGGGCCAAGATTAGGGTATAGCAAGTAAGGCTCCTCGTGTGCGAACTTTAAGGAAGCCCTCAAGGGGCCACTCACTGTCAGGCCTTGCTTGTCTCTCTATGGTGTGGTGATGACCGAAGAGAATGTCCTTGTTCTTAGGAAGCATGCACTGAACTATTAAAAGAAAAGCAAATCAATGTATGCAGCCCCCTGTCTAATAGTTCTGAAATAATACGTAGGTAGAGAGAGAGAATGTCAAAGCATGTGTGGCAAAGTGTTAATTGGTGAATCTGGGTACAGAAATTCTTTGTACTATTCTTGCAAGTCTTCTGTAAGATTGAATGTTAAAAAAAATGTTAATCAGTGTATTGAACACCCACCTTTGAAGCCAAGGGTCACTGGTTCAATTCCCAGCCAAGACACAGAACCAGGTTGCAAGCCAGGTCTCCAGCCAGGTCTGTAGCTGGAGGCAGATGAAAGGCAGCCATACATTGATGCTTCTCTCCCTCTTTGCCTGTTTCTCTTCCCCTCTCTCTAAAAATAATAAAATCTTTTTTTAAAAAAAGTGAAACCATGGACATGGACAATAGGTGGGATTGACTTTGGGGGGAATGGGTAGGTGGGGAGGGGGACAGAGGGGAGCAAAAAGGGGATGGATGTAATACAACAACAATAAAATTTTAAAAAAAAGAAAAAAGAAAAAAAAAAGTGAAGTCACCTGTCACAGTGATTTTCCCTGAGCAGCAGGGCTGGAATTTGAACCCTGTATTGTCTCTCTCTAGCTGTCTACACAGCGTTTGGTGTGGAGCTGCCCTTCACCTGAATAGCTGTCCCATGAGGCCAGAGTCTAGGAGAACCTCCTGCCCCAGGGCCTCAGGAAGGAGGTGGCCCAGCTGCATTAGAGCAGCATGTCTCCAACTTGAACCTCTTGGGGGTCTTGTTAAAAAGCAGATTCTGTTGGATTCCCCAGCCAGGGCACATAACCAAGTTGCAAGCCAGGTCTCCAGTCAGGTCTGTGGCTGGAGGCAGGTGAAACGCAACCATACATTGATGTCTCTCTCCCTCTCTGCCTCTCTCCCTTCCCCTCTTTCTAAAAATAATGAAATAAAATCTTAAAAAAAAGAAAAAAAGGCAGATTCTGATTCTGTGGATCTGAGATGGGGCTGAAGAGCCTACATTTCTCACAAGCTCCCAGGTGAGGTGGGTCCTGCTGGTCTCTGGGTAGGAGTTCCAGAGATAAGGGCCCAGATCCTAGGGCCCAGACCCCTAGGACCTAAAATTCAAATTTTGGGGGGAAGGAATAATGGAGCAGAATACAAAATGATTTAGAAGACAGTCCACAGTTGTGATTTTATATACCTCAAGTACTTTTTTTTTTTTAATTTTATTGTTGTTGTTGTATTACATCCATCCCCTTTTTGCTCCCCTCTGTTAAAATGGGATGTTCAGCTTTGTTTTTTCAAACATGCTTTCATTTAATAAGTATGCAGTGTAAGCCTGTTGGGTGCCATACTTTAGAGAGAGGAATTGAATGGTGATGAACATTAACTGAAGGTTATAATTTACCCGGTCTTTCCCTTCCCCCAGGAGACTCCACTTCTAGGCAGTTTTTGGTCCAGCAAGTGACTTGGCATCTGACAGTCTCACAGTGTCACAGGTACAAGAGAGAACACTGCAGACAGGGAGGCTGAAAATGACGATTCCATCAAAAGCAAACAACACAAAATGTTTTTAAAAACATCGAGTTGGTGTTTGTCCTGTGACATTACTTTACTTATAAAGAATTTTATAACGAATATTTATGTAAAGTGTTTTTAGCTTTCAATTCTGAAGGGAAAAATACCGTAACATCACCAAAATCTTTTCTTATTTTTTAAAACATTTTTCTTGGGAGACCTTGAGGAAAACAACTCACTTAACCTTGAACCAAGTTACAGTCACTGGTTTTTTAAAATATATATATATCTTTTTTAAAAAATTATTTATTTTTAGAGAGGGGGGAAGGGAAGAAAGAAGAGAGGAAGAGAAACATCAGTGTGTGGTTGCCTCTCGAAAGCCCCAACCTGGGGACCTGGCCCACATGTGGCCTGACTGGGAATTGAACCAGCGACACTGGTTCACAGGCCAGTGCTCAACCCACAGGGTCATACCAACCAGGGGCACTAGTTATTTATTTTAAGATTCAAGGATAATCAAGCGCCACCTTTTAGAGGTGGGAGGTATTTGAAGGAGAAGGATGCGGTGTGCATTTGAGCAGCACAGAACTCACATCTCAGGATGTGCGAAGGAAAAGACAAGCCGGTCCCAGGTCTCAGCGGTCCCAGGTCTCAGCGTTTTCCGGCCCATCCTCATCGAAGATGTGGCAGCCTGAGCCCTCCCTTTTCTGAGGCTCCAGGACACTTGCGGCTCTGAGAATTTTCTTTCCCTTTCTCCCAGTGGGTGCTGCTGCTGCTTCTTCCCCTTTCTTTCCCCCGCCGACTTTCACTTCCCTGGCATTTCTGACAAACTGCACCCAGCTGCCGCCTTTTATTTAGCTCTCTCCAGCCCATCCTGCTCTTCCTGCCCTCCGGGGTCCCTCCAGCCCGAGCCGGCAGCTTGCAGCCCTGGGTCGGCCCTGCAGGACCACCCGGTAGAGAAACCTTGCAGGATCTCTCCTTACGCGAGCTGGGGCCAGGTGAGCCTGCTCCGCCCCTTGGGTACCTGGACATCCAGTTCTGCAGGCGTATTTAATCAGCAAGGAAATGAGAACTCAGTGTCGGCCCACAGGATCGTGTTTGTCTCGGTCATCCCCGCAGGGACACTGGTTTTCGATTCAGCTCCTACCTGGTTCAACAGTAACACTGATTCTCTCCGACAAAGATGCCCTGGCTCAGAAGCCCCTCTCTCCAGCCCAGGCACCCCACAGCCCACCCCCAGCACACAGGTAACCCGGAGTTCCCGTGAACTTGCCTGAGGCGACCCAATCTAGTTACAATTCTGGTCCTAACCACGGTCCACAAAGGCTTCTTGGAAAGGGTTTATTTATTGGTTTTTTACGTGAATGAATTCTTGGTTTTCTAAGATATTATTTATTTATTTTTAGAGGGAGTGGATGGAAGGAAGGAAGAGAGGGAGAGGGAGAGAAACATTGATGAGTTGCCTTTCACAAACCTCCAACCTGGGACCTGGCCTGCAACTCAGGCACATGCCCTGACCGGGAATTGAACCGGCACCATTTTGGTTCACAGACTGGAGCTCAGTCCCCGGAGCCACACCAGCCAGGGAGGAAAGGGTTCTTAATTGGAGGGTTTGATCCAAAGGACAGGGAACACAGGCTTACACTGTTCCCCCTTGTGCCCTGCCCTCCAGCATCACTGCTCCCCTGGGGGCGCATTGGTGACTGATTCTTCACCAAGGAAAAGGCCACTGGGAATCAGGCCCAGGGCCAAGGTTTGCCCTCCCTCCTCACTGCACCTTTCCAAATTTTTCTCGTCCAATGCATGAGGCCCAACCCTCCGCCCACCAGTGACCCCAGACCAGCTGGTCTCACCCTTGGTTTCCTGCTGTTTTGTGTGCTTACTTCCTACTTCATGAGAACTCGGCAGCGTGGAAGTGGAGACTGTGGATGGGCTTTGGGGTCACAGGGACCAGCGTTGATCCCTGGCTCTCTCACTGTGCTTCGGGGCAAGTCACTGAACCTTTCTCAGCTTTAGTTACTTCATCTGTGAAAGGACCTATCACCACATTTTTAAATATACATTTACATACATTATCATACCCTTTTTCCCCTGAGGGTTAAATGAAAATCTTATTATCTAACAAAAACTGCTCTTGACAGAGGTATGGTGCTGGTATAAGGGCCCAATGCCTTGTCCTAAAAGGGCTTGTGTTCTAGTGGGTGACACAGACAATAAACACAGAACCAAACGAGTGAGAAAACATTGAACAGTAATTACTGCCACTTTAAAAAGACCGTAGAGAGTGATTAGATTTGAAGAGGGAGTGGAATATTACTTTATATGGGGCAATAGGGAAAGCTGTCTGAGGAGGTGACATTGGGTCCAGCAGGGACCCAGTCACACCTGGGACTACGGGATTGTGACTATTCCAGTTAGCGAAATTGAAAATGTGAATTGTTTTTCATAAATCAATTTATTTAACATCCATATATTATAATGAGTTAGGAATTATGCACGGGCTCATATACAGAGTAGCATCAAGCTTGGAACATCGGTGAAGATATCACTACATGCACATGGTTGAAGATGCGAAGTATGGATGGACATAACAGTGTAAATAGATGCTACACATTTCTGCAAAACATGCCTAAAAAGTGGTCTTCAGCGGATGCTTTTAAACTCCCTGGATTACAGCTTCTGAACAAAACCAAATCCAATGCGTTTGGACCAGAGATCTCTAAAAACCTCCTCCTTCCCCTCAGCTGTCTTTATTTAGTACTAAATTTAGAGCAGATGGAGAAGCCAGTGAGCAAGACAATGCCTGCATCGGCTAATAAATGAATACTGCTGAGGTAAGCAAGTAGAAGAATCTAGTGTGGTCTCTACATGCTAGCTGGGCTACAATGAAGACAAGGCCTCCTGATTTTGAAGTTTATAACCTATACCATGTAGACATGATATTGTTCGCTAACATTTATGGAGGCCTTACTCTGTGCAAAGCACTGTTCTAAGTGTTCTGCTCACAGCAGCTCATTTAATCTTCACAACTATCCTGTGAAATAAATATTACTATTCCGTTTACAGAGATTATGTGACTTTGCCTAAGGTCACATGGTGAGCGACAGAGCTGGGCTTCTTAAGTCCTTCCCCCTAGCCACCTGGCTGAAGTGCTCTCCTAGAAAGACAAAGGGAGAAATAGACTGTCCCTGTGACTTCATTTTATATTTACCATGTAGTCTTTATTTTTATAAGCACACCTACTTCTCTTAGAATGCCCTACAGTCAACATCACAGTGCTTGTGCTGAGTCTAGCATATAGTAGGTGCTCAGTTAGTATTTATGAATTTGATCACGGGAAATATTATTTTGGATACTCGAGTTGCTCAGAACATAAACTCGTGCTAAGAACTTAAGCTGACCGATGCTGTGAGAGAGGGTCAGAGTCTTGATTCTGCTAAGCCCTGCACCCTTCATGTTCGGGTATATTCACAGAGCGTTGCAAGCCATTTGTTTCCCCTTCTTGTCTCCCTCTGGGGGCCGGAAGCAACTGGAGGTTTAGCATAGGATAGCATCCAAGTCATCGTTGCATCCTCAGTGACCAGTCCAGGGCCTGAGGGAATGCTTAGAAGTGACAGGAACCCGATTGGCATTTATTAAAGCAGAAAGCAATTTGTTGGAAGGCGCTGGGGGAGCTGGTGGATGGAAGGAAGGAAGAGAAAGAAGCAGAAGTCCGGAGACTGAACTGAGGGTCCATGCTGCTGGGCTGCCTTTCTTTCAATCCATTTCTGCCTCTGGTTGGGGAAAACACATGCCCCAGAACCCTTAATTCAGTCTCCTAGCTGAGGGATGTGACACTATTAGTCAAGTGGCTGCTTCCTCTCCCCCGGCTCCACTGAGAGAATGTTGAGGAAGATCAGGGGGACTGAGTTGAGGCCATGCGCTCCCCTCTGAGTCCCATGGCCTGAGCCTAGAGCCAGTGCTTCTCCCTGGGGCTGGGAAGTGGACCAGGCAGAAGCGAGTGTGAGGCTGAGGACAGGCTGATGTGGAGGCATGCCAGGCGTCGGAAATGACAGCTCCCACCCAACCAGGATGCCGGAAATATTGGGGGTTGAGAAACAGGCTGGGGGTGTGTAGTGAATTATTTCTCTGAAGAACGGACTCCATGTTTTAAAAAAGCAGTAGGGCTTCCCTGTTAATCAATTTATATTCGTTCATTAACTCAACAAATAGTTTTTGAGTGTTTGTCAACAGCCAGACACTGTTCCAGGTGCTAGGTATTCCTGTCAGAAACAAAACCAAGTCCCTGTCCTAAATTTTCCACCCTAAAGGAGGGGGACAGGTAACTAATAATAATACATATTATGCGTATTGTACCAGCTGGTGAGAAGTGTTACGCAGACCATTAGGCCCACAGTAAAGAGAATACGAAGTGCGGGGGATGGGGGTGGGTGTTATAAGATGGTCAGACCACGGTACTTGGATGAGATGACATTTGAGTAAAGACCTGAAGGAAATGGGAGGGTCAGCTCTGACTAGCTAAGGACGGAATGTTTCAAGCTCCAGAAATAGTAAGCGGAAAAGCCCTGCAGTGGGTGCATGCCTAGTGTGAGGAACAGCAAGGAAGTGGAAGAGTGGGGAGGTGAAGTCAGAGCAGAGGGGATTTACCCAGAAGCCAACGACATTTGCCTGGACCTCTGCCCTTGAGGGAAATGGTGGGTGTCCTGCAGAGCTCTAGGTAGGGTGGGAGAACCAGGATGAAATCTGGAAGCACTTCTGTGGAAGCATGTCTGGTAAATAACCAAGTCTAAAGCTAAGGTGTATGAAGGGCAGGCTCTCATCTGGAGAGTGAGGCAAGGACATGCCTCGCTCATGTTCCTGGCAGAATGAAGTTCCTGGCTGCTGTAGGACTGAAGTACCCAGTTTCTAGCTAGCTGTTGGCTGGGCACTCAGCAACTAGAGGCCACTCTCAGGGCCCCAAATGTGACCTTTTCCATCTTCAAGGCCAGCAATGGAATGTCAACTATTTTTTTCATGCTTCAAACCTTTCTAACTTACCCTTCTAATGCTGGCCAGAGAACATTCTTTGCTGCAAGCCACACCCTTTATTGAGTCAGAGCCACCTGGATAACCTCCATCCCTGAAGGTCAACTGATGTGGCCCTTTCATTGTATTTGGGAAATGCAATTCACAGCAGTATCTAGATTGGTGCTTGATTGAATAACTAGGAAATACGAATCTTTAGAATTCTGTCTATAATTTTTCATCAAAAATATTCTCATTTCCCCCCAGCTTTATTGATATAAATAGAACTTAAACATGTTAAATCAACTTCTCATTGATACATACATAGAACTTGAATCACAATGGAATATTCGATTATTTTCACACCTACGTGAAGACTTTTAAAGGTTTAAAATGTATTCTAAGGTAGACAGCCCCTTAAATGACCCCACAACCAGCCCTGCCTCCCGGTATTGATGCCCTTTTGTGATCACTTTCCTTTGAGTGTGAGCAGGACTTACTGATTCACTTCTAATGAATAAAATACGGAAGGAGCAAAGGGAAGGCACTTTCAAAGTTAAGTTATAAAAATACTGTAGCTTCTGTTTTGAGTGTTCAGTCTCTCTTGCTTGTCCTTGCTTGTCCTGTAAGAACCCAGCTGCCATGTCATGAGGCAGCCACGTGGAGAGGCCCATGTGTGAAGGGACCAAACTCTGCCAACAATTACACGAGAAAGCTTGGAAGAGGGTCCCCTCAGCTGAGGCTTTAGCTGAACTCACAGCTCTAGCCGGCAGCTTGACCAAAACCTCATGAAAGATCTAAAGTCAGAATCACCCAGCTAAGCTGTGTCCAGAGTCCTGACCTAACAAAGCTATGAAATGAGAAATCACAATATTTTATGGTCATCTGTTACGCAGCGACAGGTAACTGATGTTGAATTGTAGATTCGCATCCTTCATCAGCGATAGGTGTTGCAAATATGTTCTACCACTCTGTGGCTTCACTCTTATGCTAGTACTTTTATGAATAGAAGTTCCTAATTTTAATGTCCAATTTAACCCTTTCTCTTTATCGTTAGTGCTAGTATTCTGTTTAAGAAATCTTCCCGTACCCCAAATTAAGGGATTTTCTATATTACCTTTACATTTACATATAAAGTCCATCTGAAGTTGATTTTTGTGTATTAAGGTAGGAATCAAGGTAATTATTTTTCATTACGGGCATCTGATTGACCTTCCACTTATTGAAAAGACAATCCTTCCCCTATTGCATAGGAATTTCATATTTGTCTTAAATAAAATACTATATATGTGTGGCTTTTTTCCTGAACTTTATCCTACTCCACTGTATCTTCCTTACAACAATATCACATTATCTTAGTGACTGTGGTTCTACAATAAGTCTTGGTATCTGGTAGTAAAGTCTTCTAATTTTGTTCTTTCAAGGTTTTCCTAACTATTCTTGGCCCTTTAAACAGCTTATCAGTTTCCTCATATAAATCCACATAAAAGCCTGCAGAGCTGTTGATTAGAATTGAAACTACAGATAAAGTTAAGAATAAATGACATATTTCCAATACTAAACTTCCAAACTTATTAACATGGTGTACTGATCTGTGTAAAGTCTTATGTATTTTACAGTTTTCAAAGGAGGTTTTTCTTTAGATTTATTCCTAAATTTTTGATGGGTTCAATGCTCCTGTAAATGGTATCATTTAAAATTTTTCGATGTTTGTTGTTGGAATATAGGAACAAAATTGACTTTCTTTATTGTAATTGAATATCCAGCAATCTTGCTAAATTCGTTTGTTAATTGTAGCAGGTTATCTGCTTATTCTTTTGGATTTTTTATATACATAATCATATCATCTGGTAAAAAATGACCATTTTGTTTCTTCCTTTTAAATTCTTAGACCTTTCATTCATTTTTCTTGCCTTATTAGACTGTCAAAAACATCCCAAGCAATGTTGCATACAAGTGGTCCTCAGTGAGCATCCTCATCTGTTTCTCTTCCCAGGGGGAAAGCTTTCAATATCTTATTACTAAGTATGTGTACTATTTACTGTATTTTTCTGCAGATGTGTTCTTTTTTGTTTGCTTGTTTGTTTTGTTTTTTTAAAGGGAGGGAGAGAACCATCAATGTGTGATTGCCTCTCACACATCCCTAACTGGGGACCTGGCCTGCAACCCAGCATGTGCCCTGGCTGGGAATCAAACAGGTGACCCTTTGGCACACAGGCTGCCTCTCAATCCACTGAGCCACACCATCCAGGACTCCCCCCTGTTGTTTTTTTTTTTTTTTTAATTGATTTTTAGAGAGAGAGAAACATTGACTTGTTGTTCCACTTATTTATGCATTAATTGGTTGATTCTTATATGTGCTGTGACTAGGGTTGAACCCACAACCTTGGTGTATTGGGATGATACTCTAAATAACTGAGCTACCTAGCCAAGGCCCTCCTGTTCTTAATATGCAAGAGTGCTTGTAATTGAATAATGCATTTTATCAAAAATAAAGTACCTGTAAAGGTCATTTTACCACTTTTTCCTCATTAATTTTGTTATGTGACAAATAATGTTGATTTTCAAATGTTAAACAAACCTTCTATTCCTGGATGAAGTTCCCTTCATCAAGATGTCTTACTCTTTATGTGTTACTGGATTCAATTAGCTAATTATACTCTATAGAGATTTTATGAGAGAAATTAGTCTGTAATTTTCCTTTCTTTGAACATCCTTAAATTTTGGCATCAAGGGTATATAGCTGACCTCATAAAATGAGTTGGGAAGTGTTCCCTTGTTTTCTACTTTCTGGAAGAGTTTATGAAATAGAGATATAGTTTTTACTTAGTTATTTAGCATAAGTCACTAGCAAAACCATCTGGGCCTGGAAATGGTTTGTTTTTGTTTTTAGGAGTTTTAATCACAAATTTACTTTTTTAAATAAATTGAAAATCTGAATAGCCATCAATTTTTTTCTTGTGTCAATTCTGGCAAATTTTATGTGTGTGTGTGTGTGTGTGTGTGTTTTAAGAAAGTTGTTTTATTATCTAAAATTAAAGTTACAGTATCCTTTTCTTTTTTCTACAGTATCCTCTTTTAACTTAATATTTATAAGATCTGTAGCAATCTCTCCTTTTTCATTCTTAATATAGATATATTGTAAATAATCTAATCTACCATTGGATTGACTGATAAATAGATAAATAAAACACGGTATATCTATACAATGGAATATTGGCTATCGAAAGGAATGAAGTATTGATATGAGCTACAACTTGGATACATCTTAAAAACATAGTGGAAAGAGACAGAAGGAAGTCACAAAAGACCACATGTTGTATGATTCAACTTATATGAAACACCCAGAATAGGCAAATCTATAGAGACAGAAAGTAAATTAGTGGTTAGAAAGTAGACTAGTGGTAAAAAATAGCTGAGGGTTGGGAAGCTTGGGAGGAAAGTGGGAGTGACTGCAAAAGTATGGGGTTTCTTTGGGGGAGAAGGAAAATGTCCTAAAATTGATATCAGTGATGATATCACAACTCTGGGAAAATATAAAAGCCCATCGAATTGTATGGTATGTGAATTGTATCTCAAAGATTTTAAAAAGATCTATCATTGGACAGATGAGATTCTCCTTGATCTGGATCTGATTAGATCCTCCTTCAATTTTGTTCAAAGCGACAAATTAGAGACTACCCAACTCACAAAAGAATTTATCTGACCATTCATATTTCAACCCTGATACCAATATTTCAATTATTTCCTTTGGTAATCCCAGATGTTTGTTGTCCTGGAACATTGTACAATGGAACCAGCAAAATACCATGACTATACTAATTCTCAGAAAGATGGCTTTTAGGAAAAATTTCATAAGCAAGTATGCAGAAAAGCCTTTGCCTATCCCACAGGCACAAATACCCTAAACTGAAGACCACGGCAGTAGAATACTCTGCCTTCTGGTAAAGGCGTAGTGGGGAGGAAATCCATTGTGTTCCAGTAGCCACTAGCTGGATGGTGGTGTCCCATGGCAGGGCCTTCGGTGAGTCAGTGAGGACCCGAGTTCGGGCTGCTTACCCAGACACGGGTATGAGTGCAGGGTCAGCTCCAGTCCAGGGTGTCTGACAGGGACATTGTCTCACTTGGACAAGTCTATGAGCTCTGGAAGGCACACAAGGTAGAGAACCAGGTGGTTCTCTACCACCTTGGTTTCATTAGCAAATAAACAAATAGCCTTGGTTTCATTCTGGTGACACTGAATTCAACGTTGCTTGGCTCTCTGGCTATCTGAGGTGTCTGAACACTTTCTGGAGGTTACCGGGGGACTTACTAGCTGGGAAGCTTGATCCCTCCCCCTTCCCCTTCTACTTTTTTTGTGGGCGAATTTACTCTTTGTACCTGCCAACCCTGCTGGTATAATTAGCATGCTGACATCTGAGCAACAGCGTTTCTCGGCCAGCTTTATTTAGGAGTGGAATTTTTTTTTTTAAACTTTGGATAAACTTAAGTTCCCTCCTCAATCTCCTTGTTATCCTGGATAGGACAGCTTTTTAATCCTTAGAACACGTTCTCAAAGAGAAATATCTGTGCCCGCATGTCACCTGGAGTTACTGTCCTTTAAGATATGTACAGGTAGGTGGCTCAGGCCCTCTCCTGCATTCCGGTTCTACGAGTTACTTAAAGGTCAATGCCCTCCTTTCATTTTTCTAAAAATTCCTGGGAGACTTAGGTCTCCTGGTCACCTCTGACTCTCGCTTCTGTGAGCTGTCTGAGCTCTAAATGGTCTCACCCTCTCACTCCCCAGGTCAGCACCCCGTTGCAGAATTTAGCCCTTGTTCTTGCTTGGTGGTGCTCAGGGCTGGGAAGGGATCCCCAAATGGTGTGAGTCCAGCTGACTTCAGAGAACTGGGCTGAAACAGAGGGGTTTACTTCAGGAGCAATGCCGCCACCATCCAATGAAGATCAGGTTCTCCCACCACTTCCTACGCCACCTGGGGCTGCTCCAACTTCCCTACATGTAGAGCCACATTCCATTTCTCAGAGAAGCTCCTTTTCCAACCCTTTCCCCGATTCTAGGTAACTGTCCTCCTATCTTAGGACAACCTGTTAAAGCTTTAGAATTAGTATTTATAAGGCTTTACTGCATTAAGGTCATAGATAACCAATCTCTTTTCTCCCCAGGTTTAGTTCAGAGGGTGGGGATTTTTGTTTGTTTTTAATATTAACTGGGAAAGAATCCCTAGTAGAACGAGGTGCTGTGCCTTAATGGACTAAAGGATGTTGGAAAATTGGGCCGGTCACTATTTACTGACTGCCTAATATGTGCCAGGACTTAGGGCACCAAGGAAAACAAAATCGCAGTTCTGTTCTTGTGAAGCTTACAGCTCTAGTAGGAAAGAAAAACCAAAATCAAAATACTCTCACGAGCAAAGTGAACATATAAACTGACAAGCACAGAAGGTGGGGCGCAGGTGCTGTGAGAGGGAGACGCTACCCAGAGGGGAATCTGGGAGGGCTTCCAGGAGGATGAGACTGCAGAGCTGTGACCAGGGGGCCAGTGAGGGTTAAGTTGGGGAGAGGAGGAAGAGCGGTCCAGGTCCCGGGGGGCAGAGGGAGCAGCCCATGCAGATAGGATCCTCTGACAAGACTCCGAGAAGGCCCACAGGGCTGGGGCTGCAGAAATGAGTGGCACTATGGGAAAAGATGAGGCTGGAAAGGCTGGGTAAGGCAAGGCTATTAGAAAGCCTCAAGGGGAGGTGGGGGTGGGTGCTAAGCTCAGCTTTACATTTTGAAAAACTGGAAATCAGCAATTAATATGATTATTCAGACTAGCAGTATCTTACCTGTGTGCGTGTTACAATTTTTTCTTAAGATTTTATTGATTATTTTTAGAGAGAGGGGGAAGGGAGAGAGGCAGAGAGGGAGAGAGACATCCATGTATGGTTTGCCTCTCACCCGCCTCCAGCTACGGACCTGGCTGGAGACCTGGCTTGCAACCTGGTTATGTGTCTTGGCTGGGAATTGAACCAGCGATCTTTGGGTTTGCAGGTTGATGCCTTATCCACTGTGCCAGAGCTTGTGTTGTAATTTTTAAACGAATTGAATACAACCACTCATAAGTAGTTCAAACCATCAAACAGTGCTAGTACTATTAGGCTTATAAAAACAGTCCTCTGACTGCCCCCCACCAATTAATTATCCTTTCACTAAGGGTCCCCTCCTCCACTGTTAACCATTCATCTGCTATTTATTATGACCCCCCACCTTCATGTAATATGCTTGAAGTGCTATTTATTTTTCAGTTTTAAATAGTTTACTTCCTACTGTGGAAGAAAATAATTTCCTGATTTTACCCCATGTCCTGTCCCATCCCCCTTAATCCTGTTCTTACCCTGCCAAGAGCAAACATTCAAAGCATTACCAGCATTTTCTTTTTATTCTTCCCAAATAAGGAAAAAAAAAAAATACTGACTTATTCACTACCTGAAACAGTCCACCAATCAGTAAGGTTAGAACCAGCACATTTCACTATAAATATATACCTTCATGAAGGCAAAGTACTTGCACTGTACATCTGTCATGAACATATTTGTTTGTAGCTGTAAGGATTTTTACCCCTTTCAGGAAAAACTACTAAATGTTTAAACTGGCCTAAGAATATTCAAGAAAGTCATAAACTGCATGTGCTAGTTGAAAGACATAATAAAGTTACTGTCCTAGGAGGCAAAAAGATTCTTTGTAAGACAAACGCCTTGGAAGAGGCATGGAAGAAAGGTCACTAACCCTATCATCTATTGGTGGAGTGAGGAAATAGTCTCTCAGCTGCTGCAGTGTGTGAGCTAGAAACCAGGTGAGAGCTGACTTGCCCACCTATATACTGAGTAATACTGACTCCCTCTTCAGTTTGAGGCCCATTTCATCAGCAGTAGTGCTCTGGGAGGTGGAATTATGTGTATTGTCTTCCTCTTCTGAAGCTTAAAAATATTCTCTACCAAGCATATGCTGCTTTTATGATTAGGAGTTCATTAGAAGTATCTTACGAGGAATGAGTATTAGAAAACACAGCTGATTTGGGGTCTATTTAGTAAGTCTAAACACCTTTTGAGACTTGGAAAGCGCATATATTTTTTTTTAACTCTAAAATAAGCAGGTACTTGTGGATTTCTTCTGTAGGCCAGAAGAGAGTACACGAAAAAATTCTTGATGACAGCTGCCCTACACTTGATCCAACATATCCGTCAGTTTAGGACAAAGAAAATGCTATACTAAGTATAGGTATGAAATTCATTACCTCAATAAATTGTGCAGGTAAAAAAAAAAAATAGACATATTATAATTTTGAGAAGTACTAAGGGACAGCACTTCTCAGTGTTCCAAGATATTCTTTGGCAAAAGAGGACTTGGTGATTGAATAAATTTGGGCATAATACATATTCTAATCCTCTCTTAGAGTCATACAACCATAGATAGATTATAGGCTCTGGGAAGCCCAATATAAGCTTCATTCTTAATTCTAGCTCCATAAATTCTTAAGAGTGTACCCTACCATTAAGAACAAATTTGAGATCAGAAGAGCGTCCAAGAACAAATTCTCAATTACGGCTGCCCTACCCTTGACCCAACATATCAGTTCATTCCCCGGTTCCCACAGTCTCTGAGGGCTTAGCCCACACATGTTAATTGAGCTTGACTCCAAGAGCACAGCTCAAACTCTCAAAAAATGCTCACGAACAGCAAAAGGGAGAAGCAGGCTACTGAAACAGAACTTTTGCAGAAACTGTATATTCACAGTTGTTTACTTATCTGTCTCTATTGCGTAGACTGTGAGCCTAAAATTTTATCTTAAGATTCATTTACCTACTCCCAATACAGTAAAGCCTGGCACTGAGTTGGTACTCAGTTAATGGGATACCACCAAACCAGGTAATTAAAACATTTTGGACAAATACAGTAACAAAATGGACTAGGCACAGATGCTAAGCGCTAAATCCTGAAGTTTGCACAATCATGATATCAAGACCTCATTTCATTCATAAACATTTCTGAGTGTTTACCATGGGTGGGTATGTCCAAGCATGTAGCGATGACTAAGACACAGTCTTTACCCTCAAGGGCTCCATGCAGTAGAGGTACAGGTATTGGCCATTCCCTGCTGTACAGGTTCAGACACACAGTAAGTGTCCAACACATGCTTGTTTGAATCGAGTTCAGAAGCCAAGTCACACTTCAAGTCTGGTCAAACTGTGGTACTTTGGCAGGCCAACAGCCTAGAGCAGGGCAGAATAAGGCCACTGAAGACTGTTTCAGAATGACTGAGGTCTTGAGTCACTAGGCCTATCTTGATTATCAGTACTCGGGGCTCCAGAACCATCCAGGAGTCTAATTTTCACTAGAGAAGCCCCAGAACTCAAAAGGAACAAAACAGTATACATTATGGCAATACTTCTAAATATGTACTATAAAATACTCTAGGTTCTTGAGATGGGAACAGGTAGTATGTGGTGAAATGGGACTAAGAAGGGGGTTCAATAGAGTCAGCAGGCCTCTGTGCTATAAGACTTCTCAGCACCTTCAGGCAATGTGCTAGGCTCCTTTCACACAGTCTTATTTAATCTTCACAATGACCCTCTGTGGTAGGTATTCTTCTTCCCATTTTTATCTGTCCCAGTTTAGAGATGAGCAAGCAGAAGCTCAGAGAAAATAAGTAATCTGCCCCAGACCACATAGGTACCACCATAGGTACACAATGGGACTTTGAAATAGGTCTTTCTGGCACACAAAGACCACTCTAGCAGTGCTATATATATATATATATATATATCCACAGGCTCTAGGACACTCCCATAGGAACACGTAGCATGAAAGGCTTCCCAAACTGATTTGATCAGGGAACCCTTTTTGAATGAATCAGTACTTGAGGCTACCTTTCTATGTAACACATTTTGAGAAATATTGTGGGCCAAATGAGTCATTGATTCCCATGGCAGAAGGGAGGTAGAAGGCAGCTCAGGAAAAAAAGCTGCTCTAAAAAGAATACTTATTAAAACTGTGCTCAAAGAATTATTCATAGGAATATATAAATTAAACTCAGTTGAATAGATACCATTTAGTTACCTCCAGATTCATAAGCTCCAGCTCATGTATCATTTCTGTCAAATAGTATTTGATATAAAAAATAACCTTTTTATTTTTTCTTTAACACTTGCCAATCCATGTGACATTCCAGTTCCAACATATTCACTTAGGTAGTTCTATAGGATTTATTTTAGAATTTAATTTACTCAGTAGTTCCTCATCATGTACTACATTTTGTGTGTGTGTGTGTGTGTGTGTAATACATTTTGATAAAATATATTCACACTGGGAACATAAGTTTTAATGTGCTATGTATCTCAACAGGCCTGCCACTTGTATTTTTGAGTGAGAAAATTCATCATGGTACAAGGCTGACCCAAACTTTTCAGAATCTAGCATCTCTCATTCCTGGTGACTAAAATACCAGCAGTACTCTCCCCTCACCTCCCAGTCATTCTGGCAGGCATCATCCCATCCCTATGATCTCTTTTTCTTTTTTAAAAATAATATGAACTGAGCGGGCCACAGCCTAAGCTTCCAGAGGCAAAGAAGGGGAGCAGCTTAGACAAGAACCTAGTATAAAGGAACCATGGACATGGACAACAGGTGGGATTGACTTTGGGGGGAAAGGGTGGGTGGGGAGGGGGACAGAGGGGAGCAAAAAGGGGATGGATGTAATACAACAACAATAAAATTTAAAATAATAATAATAATAATATGAACTGCTTCATGAATTTGCATGTCACTCGGTGCAGGGGTCATGCTAGTCTCCGTATTGTTCCAATTTTAGTAATTGGGCTGCCAAAGTGAGCAATCCCCACAATCTTAAAACTCCATCTCTCATAGTGGAATCACCCTCAGCTGAGAGCCACAGGTCTTGAGCAAACCAGAAAGTTTAACAACACATTAATTAAAGGATAAACACCTCGCCTGACCCTGCAGTCAGCATTTCAGCAAAGAATTCAACACTTAACAGGCCAGCTTCAGTCGTGCATGTCCAATGTCTCATTACACTTCTCTCTACTCTGTTAATAACATGAACAGATTCAACACAAACTGACAAAATGCCATTTTTAGCCAAGAGGGCCAGGCCCTCTGGGCTTTGCCAACAACAGCAACAAAGCTGGACGGAAGCTAAGCCCCGGACCGCAGCGGGTGCATCTGAGGCAGCAGCCACAGAACACGAAGGCCAAGTAAACCTGTAGAGTCTAATATTTTGTCACACCCGGACTTAAAAAAGGATGCTAGCTTTTTTCTTTTTAAAATGATTTATTATCAAAAAGCTTGCTCCCCTTTGCTGCTGAGTCAGTTCAGCAATGAAGCTCCATCATCCTTTTTAGGATTATCGGGACCCAGATAATTTTAGACTAAAACAACAATAACAAACATGACTGTTGGTTCGGTAACATATTCAAAGACAAGTCAGTATGCACTGGGGGAAACACTAATTTCATTTCTTGATCGGAATGCCAATCACCAAAAAATCTTCTGCTAGAGTCACTTCTTGGAAATCTAACACTGATTCAGCTTGCTTTTTTAGTTCCATAATCCCATCTGTTTCTCCTTCTCTGGCCAAGGCCACTGGCTTGTACCTCTGACTGAAGTGAGTCAGAACGAGCCTCCTCGCCTGGCACCGCTTTGCAAAAGCTGCCGCCATCTGTGGTGTGCTGTGGCCGTGCTCCTTGGCCTTGTCCATCTGGCCGTCATCCAGGGTGGCTTCATGGATCAGCAGGTCGGCCTCAAAGCACAGCTTCACTCCTTCATCACCCACAACCCCAGAACAGTCACCCAAAATGCAGATTTTTCTTCCAACAATAGGCTTCTTTAAGACATCTTGGGGAGAAATTGTAACTCCATTTTCCAGAACGACAGAAATTCCATTTTTCAGCTTCCCATAGGCAGGACCTGGCGGAACACCTAATGATGGAGGCAGATAACATCACATCATGGGAATGGAATTTATGGCTAGTTTAAAGAGTCTGTTCTAACAGCACAGCAACTAGCAAATGGAAAAGGCTTCTAATTCTTTTCATACTTTTTATAAATATTTTTCTGTTTGTGGAGATCTGGAATATTTATAAATTGTTAAAAGTTCCATGTTGGCAGATAAATGGAATACAACAATAAATTAATTAAAAAAAAAGTTCCATGTTGGCAATATTGCAAAACTTAAAACACTTCCCAAGCACATGTGTCAGTAAGTTTTAAGCCTGTAAGTCGCACAACCACCTTATTCCAGGCTAGATGAACAGCCCTGCTGCTCGGCTGGGCATGGGAACAGCAGTTTTTGAGAGCGCTGTGCTTAATACGCTCACCTTTGGGCAAAATTTAAGGGTCCACTTAAATAATCAGCAGGGACCTAGAAACTGAGTAACTTAAAAAAAAATTGTTAGAGAGGACCGTTTGGATCACAAGGTCAAGGAGAATTTGGGGCAATCATATATAATCAATCTTCATGCATAGGAACAGTTCCACATTTACTGAGCTGGGCTTAAATTTCATATTAATCTAGAATAATAACTGATTATCAACCTGGACAATACCTACATACAAAGAGAAAATGCTTACTAATTTCAATATAGATTATGTTTAAAGTTTCTCAGTAGAAGAATATTTCAATAGGTTTCTTATTTTCTTAAAGATTTTGTTTACTTTTTAAAGCTTACATTTATTTTTCAAAGATTTTATTTATTTACTTTTAGAGGGAGGGGTAAGGAGGGAGAAAGAGAGGGAGAAAAGCATCAATGTGTGGTTGCTTCTCATATGTCCCTAACTAGAGACCTGGCCCACAACCCAGGTGTGTGCCCTGATTGGGAATCAAACCAGTGACCCTTTGGTCTGTAGGCTGGTACTCAATTCACTGAACCACACCAGGCAGGGCTATAGATATTATTTACTTTTAGAGAGGAGAAGCAAGGGAGAAAGAGAGGGAGAGAAGCATCAATGTGGGACATGGATCAGTTGCCTCTCGCACATATCCCCACCTGGGGGGCCTGGCCAGCAACCCAGGCATGTGCTCTGACCAGGAACCGAACAGGTGACCTTTCGGTTAGGCCAGGTGGGTGCTCAATCCACTGAGCCACACCAGCCAGGGCGCCCAGGTTTTTAGATAATAAAAATACCTTTGGCCTATGTTACTTTTCCTTGCTATTTTGCATTTTGTTTTAGTTGGGGAAGGAGGAAGAGGTTGAGTAAATCAAGAAACAAATATACAAAAGATACCACTGTACTTTCCAAAGGTTCTGCACAGGTCATGCCCAGGCAAGCGGTGACACTGTCGGCACAACAGACCTAGACACTTCCTGAGAGATGCTGAAGACCCCTCACGCACGCAGGCTTAGTGCAGAGGAGGTAGGAAGCTTCAGGTGGGCCCCAAGCCCACCTCTGTGTGCTTGCTTCCTGCTGTGGTGAACCCAGATATGTAAATGGTTGAGGTGACGTATTCTCAACACCAAATTAACTTAGGTAGAGAAGGAAAACCTTGAACATAATTGGTTGCAGTTGTAAGATGAAGATGTGGCAAAAATTCTCAGGCTGAAGATGTCACTGAAAACATGTTTCAAGAGGAAGACATGAAAAAGACCTAAGATAGCCACTACTCTGCCAAGCAAGACAGTGTAAGCCGAAAATGAGGCAGACAAGAACATGCACCAGGGGACCTGGGGAGATGGACTCAAATATATGCTTGAGTTTTGCTCTAAACAGCATCTTTTGGTAACAGGAATTGCTCTTAAAAAGCAAACTTTGGGCAAAGGAAATAAATGAAGAAAATGTCAGTTTTAGGCCTGGGAAACAGGATGGGAAGGGTACTGACACTTCTAACAGCTTGACTGATGAGAAGCAGGGGGAAAAATTAAAAAACACTTACCAAGATCTTTCAGTTTCTGTGCATTGAGTTTACCTGGGCGCTTCTTCTCCACGACTGAAAACCCAAAGGAGGGAATTCGGTGGAAGAGGCGGAATGCTTTTACAACAAACTGTTCATCATCAACCAGAAGGTATGAGTTTTCTTCTGAGTCTAACAGGATAGTTCTTCCTTGTCCCTCTTTGGGAGAACTGTCTGCGCTATTCACAGGGGCAAATTTTTCCAGTTCTTCTGCAGGACACTGATCTGCTGTAGGCACCAGCTCGTGGACCACGTACGGAAAGACCAGCTCCGTGTGAGAGAGTTCCATGGTTCTCCAGATAAAGTCCCGAAGCCCTGCAGGGCCGTAGATTTCGATGGGCTGTTTGGTGACCGTGGAGCCACTCTGCAGGCTGATTGTGCACAGAAGGCCCGGAAGGCCAAAGAAATGGTCTCCATGAAGATGCGTGATGAAGATCTTGGTAATTCTCCCTTTCATTTGAGGGAGAAAAATAAAATTGGGAGTTTTTCAGGAATAAAGATCCATACAATGCTCCTGGAAGCATACGTAACAACTTACATAGAAAGCAGTAAGACGAATTTAGAGTTTTACTTACCACCATAACCTTATTTTAAAATATTTTTCTACACGATTCCAAAAGCAAAATGATAGGCTTTCTTTTACTGGATGGTTTTAATGAGACAACTTTTTCATAAAACATCTTCAAATTACTTAGTGTTACAGTTTTCAGAATATTTTCCTATATATCATCTTAGCAAAAGAAAAAGAAGTAAAAAAAAAGAAAAAGTTGCAATAAAGAAGTGTACCAAATAATTCACTTAACTAACGCATAGGTCTCAAATGTCAAAGGCATCTGACAGTTACACTTCCCCCCTACAGCTCCCTCTGAGAATAGCAAACATGTATTTCCAGCAAGACAAGTTCCCTGACTCCAATGCCTGAACCCAGGACTGCCATTTAAGGAATCTCTACACTAGACAGAAATGAACTAACCCAGTCAGAGACTGCTTGTCTGAGTGAGGTTGACGGGGCAGGACAAAGTGAGGGAGAGGGAGGCAAGCGAAGCGGGAGGAAGGGAGGTCAGAGTGCACCAGGGTGAAGAACCGAAAGGGAGGAGGTGGGCAACAGACACCAGAACACAGCTCGGGGGCAGGTCCCCCACGGTGTTATGTGAAGGTACAGGGGCCCATCCCTTCCCTCCACTCTGAACACAACAGCTTTTCAGTGCATACAGGTTAGGATGTAACTTGATTTACCTGATGATAAACTGAATTTATTGCCAGTGTGTGGCAGGATGCCACATCAGCATTGTTGCACCATGAGGCATTTAAAAAGTAACAATCACAACGACACACATTTAGTATAACAGAGGCTTCTGGCCGAAGCTCATGGTGCACCTATTTCTAACATCTGCTACCTGTAAAGAACAGAACAGTTTACTGATGCCAGAAAAGAACAGGAACAGTTTACTGTAATGTGATTTCCCTTGTGATATCACGGCAAAAGTGTTCTCCAAGTGAGTCTTCCAGTTACTACACCAAGCCCAGCATCCGTGGCAGAGAACAATAATTGAGCAGAGACTCATTTTGGACCTTAAGAATCCCCAGGAGGCATTGTAGAAGTTTTCTCCATATGCTCCTTTTTATTTTCTCTTTTCAGTCCTAGTTTTTGTTTTGTTTATTAAACTTCTAGAACCCTTGCATTTTCTCTTCATACTGTCCAGGGACCTGAGGCCTCTGCAGACAGGAGAACTACACCCGTTGTCAAGTCCTAATCTCACACTGACCACAAAAGTGCCACTACAGACACCCTGGGCCCTCTCCCTACCTATGCAGAACAGAGCCAAACTGAACACCAAAACAGTAAGTGAGACAAATTAAGTTAGTAAAAATTGCTGCCCACAGTAATCACAGTTTCAAGGAAGACAAACATTTCATTTTTCAAGAAACTTGATTTCAGAGGGAGAAGGAACGGCAAGCATAATTATCAAAGGAAAGAGGAAGCTATCAAATGAGGGAAGAAAAATGCACAAGTTCCTTTCACTGGAGGACAGGACAGAACACGGGACTATGTCATCTTTGAAGGAGTGGAGTACTAAGCCTCCTCTACGTGATGATGCCATTACATTTACTGCTCTAGGAAAATGTCTGCAAGAGAGTCTTTGTGTATGTTGTTTAGCTGAAAAAAAAAGCAAATCATGGAAGTATAATGTTTCCATGTATCAAAGTTACACACACACGTACACCTACTGTTCTCATATGTATGTGTACAGAAATTTTACCTATGAGACATGGATTTAGCCTTTTCTTATTTATACTTCTCTGCTTTGTTCTCATTTTTCCAATGAGCATTTATACTCTTTGTAATTATTTTTAAGGGAAAAAAGAAAGGCTAAGCTCAGTCTTTAAAATTATGACAGAAATAAACATGGCAAAGTTATTTATCAGATGCTTACATATTAGGACCATGGAAGCTTAGAGAAGCATGTTTGGATAAATACTAAGTAATTCCTTATGAAACTCAGAAAATATTATTACTCTAAGAGGTAGTACAAGCTGAAAAGGGTTTTAATGAATCAAATAATGATAGGCCCATATTGGATTACTGAGCAAAACCAGTAACCTCCAGATGTTCATACCCTTCTTTAATTCCCTCCTCTGGAGTGGGACTTGTGATTGGCTTCTACCCAGTAAAATGTGACACAGAGATACAGCATCATCATGTGATGCTTTACCACTCCATCTTGACAGCAGACTTCCTGTGGCATTTCTTTCTCCCTCACTGGTACTACTCCCAGCCACCAGGAAGCAGAAAACCACATGACCAGGAGGCCGAGCAGAGGGCAGCCCCGGGCCCCTACCTGTGAGGATTCTGCTAACAACCTGCCTGAGCTCTGAAGCAGATTCTTGCCCATCTGAGCCTCTGATGAGACCTTGGCCGCAGCCAATAATGAGATTGCAGTTAAGTGAGACCCTGAAGCAGAAAAGCCAGATAAACCAGGCCTGAACTCCCTAACCCACAGAAATAATAATAAATGTAAATTGGGTACTAAATTTCTCTGTTTTGCAGCATTAGATAACTGATACAATAGTAAACAAAAAGCAAACACTTATCCCCATACCCAAATCTCTAGTACTCAAACTTAAGTTTCTTCTTTCTATTTTAATCACCCTGACACCTCAAACCCTATTCTCTAAACAGTTAAAGATCACAGCTACATCTGGTCTGTGCCTATCGAGAGTTCTCAGGAAATGAACACCTGTGTGACCTAAGGGATATAAAGCATAGTACTTCCCCTCACCTCAGAGCATCAGCACAAAAGGTATATAATCAGAGTTGAGCTGTGTACACCTCAAGGCCATTAATGACAGTCATTAGTTCACTCCTCTGACTGCTCTTTCCATAACTCCCAGGCCTGGGAACATAATCCGCTGTAGCTTGTAATAATTCCTCTCTCTTTCCACCCTGGACATTCAATCCGTCACCACCTTCTGTTGGCTCTGCAAGTATCTCTTAATAGATTAAGACTCTATTCTTCATCCCTGTCCCTACCTTCTGCTTCAACATCTTCATCTTCTCTCTCCTTTCAGATGAATGTGACTGCCTCGAAACTGGTCTTCCTGAGGCTATTCTCTTTCTGCCAATACATTTATCATTGGAAAACTCTGACTGAAAACACAAATCTGACCACATCACCCTTGTTTAAAAACTTTTAATGATTCCTCATTACCAGCAGGACAGTAAGGTCCAAATACCTTAGCACACACGGAAGACTTCAGTCTGCTGTTCACTCACTTTTCCAACTCTTCTCTCTTGTCTCCTAGCCAAGTACTCAACGCTCTGGATGGCTTAATAGTTCCCAAACGTGTCTTGAAACTCCCTTACTGGTTGCCCACTTTGTGATCTTTTCCTTGAAGGTCCAGCCCTACTTTTCTCCCCAGAGAAACTTTTATTCATCTCTTAGGTCCTAGTTCAACTGTTACCATCTCCAGATGCTTTCTTTGAACACACAGACATTGTCTCCCTCTCTCATACTCCGTAGAAAACAGCTCAATTATTCTACTTCTCATGTTACATTATGACTGTTTGCGTATCAGTTTCCACCAGAGACCCTTGGGTGCTGGAACTATTTTCCTTTCAGTCGTCAAGTGCCAGGCACTGTGCTGAGCCATAGGAGTAATAATTTCCATTACTGCCACTTATCAAGACCTAATAAGAGGCAAGGAGCGAAGTGCCAAACATGTTATTTGTGCATTTCCTGAACAGATACATACTAGGCATTTACTAAGTACACAAGTGATCACTGAGCTTAGTACAGGGAGACAGTGCACATAAAAACAACTATTTAAATAACAATTTTAGATACTGATGATGCTACAAGGTAATAAAAACAGGAGGAAGCTATAGAATGTCCACAGTGAAGGGGGGAACTACTTAACCCCAGGGGTCCAGGAAAAGCCTTTGAGGAAGTAGCATTTGAGCTAAGAGTTAACTGATGAAGAGACAGCCACATAGAGAAGGGATTTTTATATATAATTCTCATAACATGCCTTGTAAGCAGAGTTGTTATCCCCGTTTTCAAGATGAGGACAGTAAAGTCTGCGTTTGCCGATCTGCTGGGGTCACAAGCGGAGGCGCAGCTGGGACTGCAACCCAGGTCTGCCCATCTCTGTCTGGTCTAAGGCCTTCATCCCTGTGCTCTCAGCCTCCCTGCCATGGGGCCTTCACTCACATCCACCCCCCTGGCTGAAATGCCTTTCTTCTCCCAGCCCAGGGAATCCCTTCTCTTCCTTCAACAACTCACACATCACCTCCAAGATGCCCACCCTGATAACCGAGTGGAAAAGAGTGTCTCCCTCCTCAGACCACCTACCTGCCGCCCTTTGCATCCTCTGATGAAGCTGACACCCCCCAGTGGAAACACAGGGGTATACCGTTCCTTTGTCTGGGCACTGTCCATCTAATCTGTATCCACGCCATCCTCTGCTCTGAGCTGAGCCTCTCCAGATCTCTGCTCTCACAGCTCACAGGGTGAATGAAAAGTTAAGTAAGGGAATGAATGGAGCTCAGTGGGTGTACCTGGTGCCCGAGGTCCTGCCAGTCTCTCCACGGGTCCAGCACCGACTTTGGGTGTGGCTGCCAGAGCTGTTACCCAGCAGAGGCCCAGGAAAGCCAAGAAAATGAAGCAGAACAGAGATGGTCTTAACGAGATGGCTGAATGCACACTAACCTGCTTTAAGTTGGCTTTTCATAAGCTGTGTCTGGGTTCCCTCCCCACAGTCAAAGAGCCAGCACTCGCCCTCACACCGAAGAACCAGAGCAGAGGCACCCCGGGTTGGGGATGGGTATGCTGCGCCTGTCCCCAGAAACGTCACATCCATAGACATCTTCTACCCTGCAACGGAAAGATCACACAGGGATTATTTTACATCGCTGCTCAAAATCACCAAGAAAGCAGGCTGCTGAGAGACTTACTGTTGTTTAGGGCAATGAAACAATTCAATAGAGATAGACACATCATTACACCTTGGTCAAAACCCATAGAATGTATCCCACACAGAGTGAATAAATCCTAATGTAAACTTTAGTTAATAATGTATCGGTATTGGTTCATCAGCTGTAACAAAGATGCCATACTACTGCAAGATGTTAACAATAGGGACAAAGGAGCGAGGGAGTACATAGGAATTCTGGACTTTCTAAGCGTTACTTTTTTTTTTTAAGTCCTTCTAATAAACACCAACCATCATAACCACTCTATTTGAGGTTCTGAGATCATAAATACAGCAATGCTCCACAGAGGCATTACAGTAAGCCAAGTGAACGTCTCACTCCCCTAAACATAAGGGCCCACCACTGGTTAGGATTTGGGTTTCTGCTGCTATGGTGATCAGCAATAACCTGTGGAGTGTGTATATTTCTGCCAACTCCTGGTACCGATCTCTTTCCTTTCTCTGTTTCTGGGTACATCTTCTGTCTCTGACATAACGAAGTCTGTCCCAAAAGTATAGGCCATGCCAACTATTTTAATTATATTGACACTGGCTCAATATTTTCGGGACAGACCTCGTACTTCTGTAATGGGAGATGTACATCAAATAGAATAAATGAGAATAAGCTCAGACTTACATATAAACAATCATAGATTACCCACACTGAGGGCTGGGAGGAAAACAAAAACAAATCATTTTAAGAAAAAAATAGTAAAATAAGAAAATCTGACAGAGAGCTGGATAATATATAAAATTGTCAATAACTTTTCTCAGTCCTAGCAATAACTAGATAAAAATAGAAATGGGAAAGATCTCATTCACAAAAGAAAAAAAATCTTATAAAAATCCCTAGAAATTAACAAGGAAGGAACAAACCCTAAAAAGCCTAGACATATATTAGATTCCTTAATAATGTCCCAGAAATGTTCACCTTTTCATAACAGATATAGATATATTTAGTGCAAATTCTATCATATTTCTAGCGAGAGTTATCTTGAAACAAAAAGCACTCAAGAGATGGGAAGAAAAAATAAGAGTCTGAGAATGGGCCAGAAAATTACATAAAGCAGTAAGTAGTGACTTACCTTTCTAGATATTACACTTATTACACTAATTGGGTAGAATTAAGGGACTAATATTGGACAGAAAATAGAGGTGAAAAAGAAGGGATAGTCTAGAAATAAATCTGGGTATTTATGGGAATCAATATACAACAAAAGTGTAGAAAGGGTGACATTAAAAAAACAGCACTGTAATAATTGGCTATTTTTTCAGGAACAATATTCACACTTTGCATTGTATATAAAAATACATTCCACGTGATTTAGAAATTTAAATGTAAAAGGTCCAATAAAATATGTTGAAAAATATTAGGAGACTATATATATAATTTGGGGTTTAGGAAAGCCCTTATTGGCAAGACAATCCCATAAATTTTTTAAAATAGACATTTCCATTGCATAAAAACTTTCATATATCAAGACTCAAAGTCAAAGGAGAAAAAAAAAAACACCTGGAGAAAACTGTTTACACTATACGATAAAGAATTGATGCCCCTAAAAACAAATTCATACAAATAAATTTAAAATACAAATAAATAAATAAAAGAAAAAAATTATACAATAGAAAAATGGATATTTACAAGAAATTCATAGAAGAAATCCAAATGTTCCATAAGCATGACAAGTACTCAATCTTCAGGCAGTTAGAGGAAATGCAAATTAAAGAAATGAACATCATTTTCCATTCATCAGTTGCCAAATATTAATGATCGCTAGCGCTAACCTGAATGAAAGAAAATGGGTACTCATATGTTACTAATGGTGGAAACGTGAATTGCTACTATATTTTGGGAGCATAATCTGGCAATATATATTACCAATAATAATGATACTGTTAATAACAACACACTTTAACCCAGTATTCCTATTTTGGGGAATCTATCCTACGGAAATAAAGGATCTATGTACAATAATGTTGATTGTGGTACTTTTAAGGTAGCTAAAATTTGGAAGCAATCTGAAAAAAAAAATCAATAGGAAATCAATTGAATATTTTATTATACATTCATGCCATGAACTATGTATTCTGCTGTTAAGTCAGGTCTGTAACTTTTTTTTTTTTTTTTATAATTTTATTGTTGTTGTATTACATCCATCCCCTTTTTGCTCCCCTCTGTCCCCCTCCCCACCCACCCATTCCCCCCAAAGTCAATCCCACCTGTTGTCCATGTCCATGGTTCCTTTATACTAGGTTCTTATCTAAACTGCTCCCCTTCCTTGCCTCTTCCTCCCCCCTCCCCGGTCTGTAACTTTTGTCCTAGAGAGAAAACAAGGAGAAAAGTTACAGATGGCTACGGCATGATTTCATTTTTATTTTATTTATTTTTTTAAAGATGGAAAGCTTTATTTTAATGTGCCCTGACTGGGAATCGAACTGGCAACCCCTTGGTTTGCAGGCTGGTGCTCAATCCACTGAAACACACCAGCCAGGGCTTGATCTCATTTTATAACAATGTCCAAAACCCTGCCTTTATATGCAACAAAGAAAGTATGGTGTGGAGGATACATACAATATTTTAATATTGGTTATCTCACAGGTGATTAAAATGGTGGGAAGGAGGATTATTGTTTCTTTTAAATCTTTGAAATGTGTTTTAGTTGCAATAAACAACATTTACTTAATTTTAATTTTTTTATGTTTATTTAATATTGATGACTTTTACAAATGTGTCATAAGGCTGAACATGCTTTTCTAACTATTACTACAATTCACGTAATCTTCCTTTCCATTGAGGACGCAGTCAGCTCCCCAACCCCCTTACCCCCCTACACAAAACTTAAACACACATGGTACATCTCTCTACCTGACACACAAGCCTTTAGGTTACCCCTAGCATCTTTCCATGTGTCTCTTCACATTTTTACTTCCAAGCTCAAACCTTTCTTTGATATTTAAGTAGCTTAATCTGCAGAGGTTTCTTATTGGATTGCAGTTTTCAAGACAGGTGAGAATAGACAAAAATTAAAAATATGAAAAGCTAGTAAATGCAGAAGGAATTACAGAATATAATTACTTTGCAATCCATAAAAAAATAATGGATCTAGGCCAGTGGTATGTAATCCCGGAGCATATTAGAATCTGCTTTTAAAACTCAATGATTGGGCTCCATCTCAGAACAATTAAAAAAGAAAAATCTGCTAGTGAGACAAGAGGTTTAATACATTTTTTAAAACCCTGTTCTCCTGTGATTCTAATACGCAGTCAGATTTGAGATCCACTGAGTGAAAGGATAATGGGTAACAAAACAATAATGAATAGGTCAGGCTGACTTTAACTCACTAGTCAATTAGTCAATCTTTAAAAAAAAAAATCTTATGAAAAATGTCAAACACATACAAAAGTAGAGATTAGTTTGCTGTACTGCTGCACACCCAACACTGAACTTCAATAATTACCAGGATCAATTATTTCATTACACATTGCTAAAAGGTGCTATTCTCATTCCTCCTGCAGTTATTAGCTGGCATCCTTCTGTAAGTCCCTGGCCAATTATTTAGTTACCCAGTGGTGCAATTGGTACAGAAGAGGCCCGTTGACCAATCTTAACACCACAAGACAGACGAGACCTTATCTAACTCCTGATGTGAAACAATATGAAGGACACTCCACCAGGTTTTCTTGCCAAAAATTAGAAACTGAAGCTTTTAAAGGCTGTAATCTAAACATCAGCTTATTAAAGGGCACGGCAGGAGAGAAAAAGCCAAATCCAGTATGTAGGACATTTTACAGGATAGACAACTTGACTGATTCAACAAGTACAGATGGGGGAAAATAAAGAGATGTTTGCGTCCTGATTTGGAGAAACTGATAACAGGAAATAAAAGAGAAATGGGGAAATGTAAAATGCTGACTGGATGGAAATGAACATGAAATGCTCGTTAAGACTGCTCATGCTTTTATGTCTAAAAAAGGAGTTGTGTTTTATAAACATAAACAACTATTTAGCGGATGAAATGGCACGTTCACAGCTGCTTTAAATCAACCCAGCGGGGGAACAGGGGGATGAGAGTAACATATAAAACAAGACTGATCACGAGTTAGGAATTCGGTCCACCACCTTCTCTCCGACGTGTTTAAACGCTTCCGCAAGAAAAAGCGACAAACCCGGGGGCACCAAACCGCGTCATCCAAGCCCCTCCACTAGGTCGGGAAGTAATCAGAACTAATTTATTTAATCAATGGCGCGCGTTCCGTGACAAGTGCCATTCCAGGCGCTAGTTATTAAAAGTAACCAAACCGGATTCGGGCTTGACCTTCTTGGCCGGGAACAGCCGCCCGCCTTCCCAAGGCTGCGGGCCGCCGGCGCGCAAGTGCCCGCGGTCGGGAGCCGGCGGGCGGCGGCGCGGTCGCTCCGGGTCGCGGCTCGCGGTCCCCGCCACCTGCGGAGTCCCGGCCCGGGCGTCGGCTAGGCTGGCCGAAGGGTCCTAAGGGCTGCGGGGCTGAGAAGCAGTTTCCCGGCAGGGCGCCGCCTGCGGCCCCGGTGGCGCAGCGAGAGCCGACGCGCGCCGGCACCGTCCATGTTGGGGAGGAGGGAACCGAGGCCTGGGGAGACGGGTGCGCCGCGCAGGCACCGAGTCGGGCCCCGGGCCAGGGCTCCGGCCGCGGCGAGCCCGGGCTCCATTCCAAGTCGTGTCAGGGGCCCCGAAGTGGGCGGCGGCGGGGGCGCGGGGCGCGGGGCTCCCACCTGTGGGGGCGCCAGGCGCCTATCCCTCCCGGGCGTCCCCCGGCCTGCGCGCTGCGCGGGGCGCCGCCGACCCGGCGGCCGCGGGGGAGACCCTGGCCCGACCCCCTCCGACGGGCGCTGCCCCACTCACCCTCTGCCGGGGCCCGCGGCCAGAGCCCAGGGAGGCACCGGCCGGCGGCGAGGCCCAGCGGTCGGCCGGGCGGCGGCGGGCGCGGACGGAAGTGCGCGGCGGGTCGGGTCCGCGCGCGGCCGCTCTAGGACGCGCCGGAGGTCCGCGCTTGGTGGCGCCCACCGGTCCCTGCGGCGCCGGACGCCTGTGTTTGGTGCTGAGCGTGTTTTAAAACAATGTCCTAGTCCTGGTTTTAGGAGCATACGCTGAGGTTGGGAGGAGCTGTATCAGGAAACAATCAGCTAACAGTAGGAGGGAACAAATCCTCATTGGGAGGCAGAAGAATGTGCAAAAGGGGGATCACTGGCAATGAATGAGGTTAAGACGGGTAGGACCTGAGCTGGGTCTCATAGGATGGCTGAGATTTACTATTGTAGTAAGAAAAATAAAGTGGACTTGGTCACATTGGCCTCATTCAGCATAGTATTAAACACCGGATAACACAAAGGACTTGAACTTGATCCTGATACTTTTCTTAGCCAAGAGGTGCTCAAAAGGACCTAGGTCGCTCCACTGCTAGGTCTTGGTCACAACTCAGCCTGAGGTCTCCCACAGCAATACCCTCCATAGATCTGCCCATTCCAGAGGTTCGTGGCTTGTGCCTACCATCGACTAGTCTCTAAAGATATCTGGTTATTATATCTTTAGAGACTAGTGGATGGAACATCTTGTTCATTTTAACAATTTTTCATTATGGTAAATTTTATACATACACAAAAGTTGCGAAAACCTTCAGTGACCCTTTAGGTATAATCATCACTCATCTTCAACATCTGGTCCATCTTCTTTTACCTATAACCCATGCTCCTCCAAAAGCATCAACAAAACCCTGGATTATTTTAAAGCAAATTCCAGATACAATATCATTTTATTTATAGGTAATTCTTTAAGTATTTAAGCATTCTTTCTTTTTAAAAATTTTATCACTACATAATGGTGGTAGCCATAAAAGAACTTTAAAAGTACAACAACAAGCCCTGGCAGGCGGCTTAGTGGATAAGGCACCGGCCTGCGAACCCAAAGGTCGCAGGTTTGATTCCCAGCCAGGGCATATAACCAGGTTGCAAGCCAGGTCTCCAGCCAGGTCCTTAGCTGGAGGCAGGTTGAAAGGCAACCATACATTGATGTTTCTCTCCCTTTCTTCCTCCCTCTCTGCCCTTCTCTCTCTAAAAATAATGAATAAAATCTTATTAAAAATACAATGATAATGTCCTTATCACAAAAAGACAATTTAATATAATCAAATCCAGTCACTGTTCAAATATTTATGATCAACTCATAACAAAAAATGTTATTTTTTGATTTTAGAGAGAGGGAGAGAAACATCAGTTTGCTGTTCCACTTACTTCCACATCCACTGGTTCCTCTGTGTGTATCCTGACTGGGTCATCAGCACAATGCTCTAACCAATGGAGCTGTCCAGCCAGGGCTAATCAATGCCTAACATTTGAAGCCTATTGGTTCAAGTCAGAAAATTAAAATATAAAATTTTTAAAATTAAAAAGCTCTTTTAAAATTTTAAGTACAATATTATTGTCTCACCTGAAAGTTAATAGTTCTTTATCACCAAATTTGTTATGACATCCTTATTTATTATCATCTAATAACTGCTTAATTTTCAGTTTCTCTAATTATTCCACAAATATCTCATATGTAGTTGGTTTGTTTGAATCAGGATCCAGAGGTTATATACATTGCATTTGGTAAAGGTCTCTTTTTAAGTTTAATGATGTTTTCTTCCTCTTTTTTCTTGTCATTTATTTGTGGAAGAAATTTGAGTCATTTGTCCTGTAAAATTTCCCATATTCTGGACTTGGTCGATGACACCTCCATGGTATCACTTAATATGTTCCTCCATTCTCTGTATTTCCAATTAAAGGGAACTTAGATCTAGTGACCTGTTCTGATTCAGGGTCTATTTATTGGCAAGTTGACTTAATAGATGATGCTGAATACTTTTTGATTTAGTATTCTAATTGTAGAATCTTGGAATGTGTATGTGCTGGGCAGCGGTGGGGAGGGGAAGAGCTGAAAAATAATTCCTTTACTGCTATGATTACACTAAATAAAGAGAGGAATAGAGGAGAAAGCTGAACAGAAGGAAATAAAAAGATGAGGAGCATGACTAGAACTCCACTTATGAATTTAAGTATAACAGGATACTCCCAGGGAATCAAGTATTCTGGTGTGTGTGTGCGCGTGCATGTGTGTGTTTTAAGGTTTAATAATACCAAATTTTAAAAGTTCCCTGTATACAGCAGCCTTTAAAAACAAGGTCACGGGGCAGTGAATACATAATATACAGGTGATGTATTATAGAATTGTACACCTGAAACCTACATAATTTTATTAACCAATGTCACCCCAATAAATTCAATAAAAAAAGAAAAGTCACATGTTAAACAGTTCAAATAAAAATAAGGTCATAATGCATTTTTTATGTATAAAAAGATTTTACTAAGAAAATACACACATCTCATTACAATTTATTACAAAAGAGAAAAAGACAATTTACATCATTATGAAGTTTAGACTGATTTCTGGAACCAACTGTAATAAGTCTATCTTATCTAATGTAGTCTATCCAAGCCATTCCCCTTAAACTAGTATTCCCATGAGCTATTACCACAAGACTATTTCATCTCTTTATCTTTTAAAAAAAAAAAATTTTATTCATTATTTTCAGAGAGAAGGGCAGAGAGGGAGGAAGAAAGGGAGAGAAACATCAGTGTATGGTTGCCTTTCGCCTGCCTCCAGCCACGGACCTGGCTGGAGACCTGGCTTGCAACCTGGTCATGTGCCCTGGTTGGGAATCGAACCAACAATCTGTGGGTTCACAGGCCGGTGCCAGTCCACTGAGCCACATCAGCCAGGGCTTTCATCTCTTTATCTTAAATACAAAAGTGAGAAAGGCTAAACAGTGACTTTTGCAATGTGTGGGTTCCTTGAAGTCAATAGTAGTTCTTGGAATGTTATCAAAGGGAACAAAAATCAATTGCAAAAACATGGTTTTTAGTTAATTTTAAAGGTCATTAGCCAAAGTATAATAAATTAGGCAGAATTTTTAATTTGTTGACTATTTAGCTAAAATAGGTCTCAGAAATTCTTTATTCCACACATACTACTTTCGAACTGTTCTCACCTTTTAATAGAAGTTATGTATACACATATTACAATAGGTATCATTTAAAATGTATCTTACAATTCAAATTCACATTGATGTTGACAGACTCTTAGAACCAATTTGCTCAGAAATGATAGCAGTTCATGGTTCTGTGAAGATGACCAAATCAAAAGATGTTAATGAACTGGCTACTGAGAATCTGTTGTAATTTATATTTCAAAACACATAAAGTGCTGGAGGCTAAGGAATCAAATAAGTTTATGCTTGAATTATAAATGGGAACAAAGTGAAAAACCAAATAAACTGGTAAAATACATTAAAAGGACCTAAGGTTAATCTCATAAGAAAAGATTTTCATTTGAAATAATGATTCTTGAAGATGACATACTTAAGACCCAGGAGAAATCACCTATCAGAGGCCTTTCTTCCCTAGAGAGGCTGAGGCTAGGGGCTGGGCTCTGTCCCTAACCTGCTGACAGTTTGGGCAAAGCATTTAACCCTTGCGCGGCATTGGGGGTGGGGCGGTGGTGGTGACAGGAGGCGATTGTGAAGAATATAATGCTGCCTGTGCCTGGCGTAGATAGGCGCTATCCATAAAATGTACCATTACTTGCTAACCCTAACCCTAACCCTAACATGTCGGTGATATTTCAATGATTATATAGAAATCAGTGATTTGCTATAACATACACTTAAAATTAGGAAAGGGAAAACTATTTTTCCAGAGATACTGAAAACTGGGGAATAGATTTCCCCTTAGTCTTTACACTTTAAAAAGCATTCCTAAACGGCAAAGCGGCAAATACGTTTTTAGTTGGGAAAACAAAACAAAACAAAAAACCCCCCAAGATTTAAATAGCCATACGAAATAGTTTATTGACCAAAACCTGTTAGGTATTGCACAAAGCATCCAAAAGTCATTCCCTTAATTTGTGTATTTTATGCACCTGAACTATGAACACATTTCCATATCATAACCTGACTTAGTTTTCTTTTTGAGAGGCACAATTTTCCTTGCCCAAAAAAAGGAAAATTATTCCTGTTTTAAAATCTAATCACTAGTTTATCTCTGTAGCTCCAGGCAGGGATTAAGGGAATTAGGCAATAAAAATTATGTCTTAATTAGGCCCAGTTGAATTTATTGAAATTTGAAATGAAGCATTGAACTTTGTTGCTTACATAGAGACATCTTATTCTAACTTCAGATGAGGGGGAAGTTTCATGCAGTTGAATTACCTTAAATATTGTAAATACTAAGGCTGTTACTTTATTCAGCTTGTCAGTTTACCATTTTAACATTTACATGTCTATCAAAATGCAAATCATAAATCAGTTGAGTGGCAAAGCAGCTAATGGATCAATTCCATTTTCTATGAAGTCGCAATGTGCCTTCATCTGAACAAGTATGATCCTGTCTGGGAAGGAACTAGGATGTTGGTGCTATTTATTCTTTAGAACAGTCCCTTTAAACAGAATCCCAGTTGAGAGCTTTGAGATTTAAATTAATGTTCTCAAGTATTATGTAGGCTCAACAGAGCTGTTTTCATTCTGTTGAATTCAACAGAACACTGGAGCTGCTCAATTGTATGAAATTATCTTTGAGGGATATGGAATGGGTTTAGGAAATAAACTGGAGGAGCATTTGGATGAAGTATTCTCTCAAACATCACGCTTTTCTTTCTCCCCTACCATCCCCTTAGGGCTTTCTTAGTTACCTAAAAGCAGTGAACAATGCGCCACACCCCTTAATAACTACTATGCTTTGGTCTCGATGTGTTAGTTACTCCTTTGCAAAGAATGCAGAATTTTAGTTCTCCAGAGGCTGATAATTTAGAGAAAGAAAAGACGAAGGACAGGGTTAAGTCATACCATGAGACAACCAAGAATAGAGAAAAAGTAAATACCCATTTGATAGCTCATCTTTTATAAATGAAAACTGGTTGCTAGATTTTACTTAGTAAGTACTTTTAAAATCTGCAATTTAGAATATAACAGTATTCTAGTTATGCATTTTCAGAAAAATCTGCTGTAATGCCCTGTGTTAATTTTCGTTCTTATAAACATCTGTTAAACATGATGCATATCAAAGGTAGATGGAACCAACTCCTTGTAAGAAGAGTTTGTTATCTTTTTTCATAGACAGCTCATCCTCCATGAGCACTGAACTTAAACTGCACAGCACACTAGGTACTGAATGCCATTCAGTGCCTTCTCTGTGCCAGCAGCGTGGACATCACCTGGGGGCCTGTCAAAAATGCAGAATCTCAGGCTCCACCCAGCCCCCCTGCATTGGCAGGAGGAGGGTTAGCTCTCCAGGTGATTCAGACACCTGCCTTAAAGCAAACTTTGGGAGAGTTGGGGAGTGTGTGCTGATGGCACACTTGCTGAGTACAGGCCCTGCCCCCAGTGGTCCAGGGGACCTGGAAGAAGCGGGCAGGCCTTCAAATTTTAAAGAAGTTTTATGGTAAAAAAAAAAAAAGTTTCATGGTGATTTTTGAGGCAACTTTCTAATTAAAAAATCCATTCTTTAGAAAGATGTTAACCAAAAATTTTAACACTTTCCCCATTATAGTCAATAAACCTTACCCTCATTATTTATCCAATTTATTTCACACTACAAGTGTTAGTACCAGATTAGAAAAACATGTATTCTCGCTTTCTTCTATTAACTCTGACAGACTAAACTACAGAATTTCTTCTTTATTTGAAAGAATTAAAATGACTCTCCATTCTTGCTTTTCAAAATAATTACCTTCTTGCTAAACAATCATTTTTATAGAAATCCAAATTTCTATTTGGATTCTGTTTCTTTTCCAATTCGGTGCCATTACTCCACCCACCTCCAACCATGCTGATAATGCCTGTCTTTATTCTTAGCTTTAACATTTAAAATTTTCCCTTTAATTTACATCCAATAATTGTTACTTGTTAAAATACTGGTTGGTAAATAAGACAGAGTAAGTAGCTTTAAATATGTATACATATAAGCTTTCTCTTATTTAAATAGGCTATATTTGACCTTGTTTTTTTCCTTGAAATATTTATAATTTCTGTAAGGGCTGTTCTAGGCATGTTAATAAGCAAACATCTTAGTAAAATTACTACATGAAATTCAGCATATGTTACTATCTTCGATAAGCATTAAGCAAAAATCAGGTCTGTAATTATTATATCTACAATGTTAAACTAAAATCAAGATTTCAAAGAGTGTTTTTGGAAGTGATTGTGTTTTCACAAAGGCAATACAAAAACACAAACCTCTCATATTTAATTAAAAGCAGCAAATTGTGACTTATTTGCTTGTTTTATGAAATAGATTTATATAACAGACTCTGACTTCACTCATCTGTTAAATGAATTAACCAACTGTATTTTCCCATACTCTAAGTGGTAATGCCATTTGCTCATTCTTTTTTAAAATATTTTATTCATTAATTTCAGAGGGAAGAGCAGGGAGGAAAGAAGAAAGGGAAAGAAGCATCAATGTATGGTTGCCTTTCACCTGCCTCCAGCTTGGGACCTGGCTGGAGACCTGGCTTGCAACCTGGTTACATGCCCTGACTGGGAATCGAACCAGTAACCTTTGGGTTCGCAGGCCGGCGCCTTATCCACTGAGGTATTTGAGCATTCTTAAAAGCTGAATTATACTCAGAATTATTGAGACTTAATTTTTACCTATAGGAAGAAGATGAAAATAAAAATGAAGTCTTTTTTTTTCCCTTCAGAATATTTTATCTAACATATCAAGGACTGCTGAGAAAAATGTCAGATAAGTGCATGCTCTGTAGCTGTGAGTAATTTCTTGTAGTTAGGATTTTAAAAACTTATGCCCTCAAAGCAACTATGTAAGGCATATATAGAGCGATATTTATACATCTCAAAATGATTTTGGATTTTCCTTTAGAAGTCTCCAATATGTAAGCCACATAAAAAACTGCTCTCACTAGCCAATTATTACCCATTTTACTGGGATGAAAAATGGCATGAAAATGGACTATTAAAAATGATCCGAACATTTACCGTATTCATCCCCATTTAGCTCTAAATTAATTTTGGTGGTTTCAAAAATAAATCTGTCTTTAATGGAGAAAGAATTGTCACTAATGATATTCAAAGGAATATCTCGTAGGAACATTCCAAAATTATCTCAAATACTAAGGCATCACTACTGGAATCTGGGTACAACCTCTTCGCTTGAATATGATTCAGATGTGAAACATGTGACTAATTTTTTAGAAGTCATATGAAGTCAGTTGTAATTTATGCATTAGGTATCCTATCCTCATTAGAATCATTTACAAATTAAGAAGCTGAAAATAGGTGTTTTTCATAAGCAAAGCTAAATTTCTACTTCTGCAATAAAAAGCGTAATTGAAGCAATTACATTTATTACCTTTATTAAATAAAAAAGTTACACTGATTTTTATACACCATTGAAGAGAATGACTGTTTTTAAAATTTGTCTAAAGACAGCCGTAGTTCCCATTTCTCTCTCACAACGTTATAGCTAAGCCTTAATTGAGTCTAACAAATAAATAACAGGGTAGATTTTTCATATTTCTCTGGGTCTTTACACTGGGAAGACATTTCAGAGCATAAAGAAGAAATAAAAAAACATTTTAGATAGACAAATTTGTCCTTGGAATTTGGTTACATTTGGCTTTTTCTTGAAATTCTCTGCTCATCTCCACAGAAGTATGTCTGTTAGCAGCCCTGAAAGGACTGGGTGAGAGGTTAGTTAGAACCTAGAACAGTAAATAGCAAACACCTTGCCAAGTGCGAAAAGAGCACAGGTGAAGACGTAACGAAGACATTTTTAACATCTCTTTGACGTGGCATGAGCGACACACCCGAATGAAAGCATCATGGTTGTCTGATGGCAGGGGGCAGCTGGGCATGAACAATGTACTCAACACATCTACCCCGTACAGAAGGACAGACTCACGGGGAAAAATAAGTCAAGCAAAGCCGTGGGGAGAAGAAATCACAGAAAAACCCATCCATTTAAGAACGCTATATTTTTGTTTGATAAAAGGGGTTCCCTGAAGCATGGAAAGTGTTTGTGGGTGGGCGCTTCTATTCCGGTAGTGGGGGTGGGCTTGCTGCAGACTCTGGCCATTCGTACACATCCGGCAACATGCAGTCGTATTCACTGCGCCATATTCTTTCTTTGACATACTTGGCCTTGTCCTCAGGTTCTGGGTATCGGAAAGCCATTTTATTAGCATACAGGTATTCTGTTACCTGAAAAGCAAATAAGATTACCATGGAGGTTCTGAGTATTAACCGACTTAAGGGAAAAAGTACTATTCAAACCCACAAAAATGAATGGGAAAGAATGGCATTTTTCTTTTTTCAAAATAAAACACAATATTACTTTGAGTTGTTTCAAAACATTTGAAACTAGTGAAAGTTTTTAAAAGTGAAATAAAAATCATCTATTATCTTACCGTAAGTTGGACGTGTCTAAAGTTACCTTCTCAACCTAAATTACCGGCATTTCCTTAACTTGCGATCCAACAAACAATTCTAAGCTATCTGGTGCCAGTCAAGTACACCTACTTAGGTAACCTGTCCAGCCCATGTCCTTCTCCCCCATGTCCTGCTGAGACTGGAGCCGAGTGAAACCTAACCCAAAGCAAGCCCAAGTTTTCGTTCTAGAATTAGGAGTAAGAGCCATAAAAACTGCTATAAATCAAGTTCTGAACACTAGAACTACAAGGTCAAATGAAGTTAGGCCTAAAACTTGTGCAGGGCAGCTCCCCACCATTAGCGAGCACCAGGCATGTTCTAGGTGCTTTAGAAGAACCAAAATGGGGTAAGTGCTATTATTCTTCTTCTCTTTTTACTTGAGGACATCAAAGTATAAGGACTTTAAGTAACTTGCCAAAGGCACTGTAGTTACGTGAACTGTGCTTTAAACTCAAAGCATCCTGAATTTAGATCCCATACCCTAAACAGTTAAGCTGGACTATTTCCCACGTAAACAAAACTGAATGAATTTCCAATCTTTGCAGCCAAGCCATACACCATGATCGTGGGTGTGCACACACCAGTTAAAACTCCGTTTTGGTGTGAAATGAGGTAGAAGGAAAAGCTGCCTCACAGGGTAGCATAGTGCCTTGCCTGTCATACAGTAAGTTCGAGCTATGATTTCATTTTCATTTAAAAAAATACAGTAACACATTGTAAAAATACTCTAACAATTATGTCTTTTTCCTCCTCTTCCAATTCCCATTCCAAATGGTGCCCACTATCAAAGTTTATTTCATCTGTCTAAAAGAAAACCTTGGTCTGGCTGGCGTAGCTCAGTGGATTGGGACCTGCGAACCCAAGTGTTGCTGGTTCAATTCCCAGCCAGGGCACATAACCAGGTTGCAAGTCAGGTCTCCACCCAGGTCCCAAGCTGGAGGCAGGTGAAAGGCAACCATACATTGGTATTTCCCTCCCTTTCTTCCTCCCTCCCTTCCCCTCTCTCTCTCTGAAAAAAAAAAAATAATAATAATAATGAATAAAATCTTAAAAGAAAGAAAGAATAAAGAAAAACTTAACCAAAAAATGGTTGTTATTAAAAATAATTTTTGATCCTAGGAGCTCCATCACATTGTATTTTGTGATGGGAAATGTCTCAATTATTTCCTAGATTTCCTTGGAAACATATCTGTATCAACAGAAAGGACTGGGGCAAGGCATGAGCTCGGAGTTCTCCCTGGCCACGCGGGCACGTGGGAGGTGGCTGGCAGCTGCAAGGAAACGCCGGGGGGCTATGGGTTGGGGTGGGAGACAGACACACAGCACTGCTTACTCACCTGATGCTTTGCTCCTATGAAAGAAAAGCCTTAAACCAACGGGAAAGGAGCAAACTCCCACGAAAGGGAAAAGAGAGATGATCCGAGGCTATGGTCCTATACCAGCCCCAGACATTGATGTGCTGCCTCATCGAGACACACCAGTAAATCTCTGAATAGACTGGTATCTTCCAAAATTTGTCACACTTGTAATAACGTTCTATAAGTTCTCAAGTTGAACTCCACTCATGCTCGTTCTAGGTTCTAAAATCTTCCAGTGTTTTTTGATAGTAAGGTATTTAGTCAGACTTTTCAGTCTGGCATCTGGGTGTTTAGACAGGTTTAAGATAAAGTTCAAATCTTATCTTACGCCATTTTCCTACCTATATGTAAGACTCCAACTCAACTGGTTTGGTTACTGTTTCCTAAATATAGCATCCTTAACCAAATCCCAGTCTTTAGTCTTTATTAGTTTCAAAATAATGCAACAGTAACATTAACAGTCAAACTGGTGTAAAATCTTATGATCATCACTGTAAAAGTTAAAAATGTAGTTGATGAATTCATCTAATTCTGATGTTTAAGAAAATCTTAGTAAACTAAAAAATAGAAGTCTACTTCTTTAAAAAGATCAAAAAGTATTTATTTAGTTAAAGCATCGCATATAATATTAAAATATAGGAATGCCCTTATCAACCCAATTGCCAATTAATTTATATTGTTTTATATAAAACAGATAGTATAAAGCTCAGTGATTCCAAAAAAATTACCTGAAAAACTATTAAAAAGAATTAAGACTGTTTAACAAAGACATTGGCTATCAGGTAAATTCATAAAAATTAATATCTTTCCTATATATCAGAAATGACCAGTGAGGAAATACATATTTTTAGACAGAAAGCTTTTATTTTATTCAATAACAAAAAAAATTAAATATCTAGAAAAATAGTAAGACATGCTACATTTAGATGAAGAGAACAGAATTATACTGAAAGAGTTAAACCCAAAAAACATTAAGGAGAGATAGGTATTGAATGGAGAAGACTCAATAATGAAAGACTCAATTGCACCTATTTGATTCATAAATATGACAGTTGTATACTACCTAATTATAGGATTTTCTTTAAATTTAAGACAGAAAAAACATACTGATAGAAAACATATAGTATCAAATAATGCACTTTGTACATATAATAATAATTAAAATAGTGCCTAATGATAGACAAATATGGTCAGGAACACACTCCCAGTAAGAGCCTCAAGGATGTTACGCCAATATGTATAAAAGGAGTATTCTCAATCAACTGCTGGGGAGGCAACTGCTTAACTACTCAGAAAAAAAAGCTTCTCTGTCTCACATCATACATTAAAATAAATCTCAGAGAGATGAAGAAGTTTTATGTTACTAGAAAATGCAAGAAGATATTTATATAATTTTGGAGTGGAAGAAGGCATTAACACTCATAAAAGGTGAGAAATAATCCATAAAGGTAACAATTTCATGAAAGTGCTCTTGAAAAATAGCACATCAAACAATTCCAAAAATTAATTGACAAATGGAACAACACCTCTGCCATAGAAAACAGAAGGGTCATTACCCTTAATACAGAGCTCTTATAAATCAGTATTAGAAAGCAGGAAGACAGCCCTGGCCAGTGTGACTCAGTCGGTTGGAGCATTGTCCCACAGACCAAAAGGTCACCGGTTCAATTTCTGGTTAGGACACATACCCAGGATGTGAGTTTGATTCCCAGTTGGGGTGCCAACAAGAAGACAACCAATCAATAATTTTCTCTCACAATGACATTTCAGGAACAAAGGATATATTTATTGAAATAAAGAACAATTTAAAGCCCTGGCTGGTGGCACAGTGGATAAGGCACTGGCCTGCAAACCCAAAGGTCACTGGTTCAATTCCCAGCCAGGGCAACATAACTAGGTTGCAAGCCAGGTCCCCAGCCAGATCCGTAGCTGGAGGCAGGGGAAAGGCAACCACACATTGATGTTTCTCTCACTCTCTGCCTCTCTCCCTTCCCCTCTCTCTGGAAAATAATAAATAAAATCTTTAAAAAAAACAAAAAACAAGAACAATTTACAGGGAAACAACAGTATAGTGGAGGATGTGGAGAATCAAATGAATGATTTGGAACATTAGGAAGCAAAAAACAACTAATCAGAAAAACATGAAGGAAAAAAAAATAAAAAAAGTAAAGATAGTATAAGCAGCCTCTGGGACAACTGCAAGAGTTCCATTTGTGTCACAGGAGTGTCAGAAGGAGAAACAAAAGAGCAACAATCTTTTTGAAAAAATAGTGAAAGAAAACTTCCCTAATTTGGTGAAGGAAAGAGACATGCAGGTCCAGGAAGTACAGAGTCCTGAACAAAATGGATGCAGAGGCCCACTCTAACACACATTATAACTAAAATGCCAAAGGTTCAGGATAAAGAGAGAATCTTAAAAGCAGAAAGAGAAAAGAAATTCGTTACCTATAGGGGCATTCCCATAAGACCATTAGCTGATTTCTCAAAAGAATCTTTGCAGGCTAGAAGCGATTGGCAAGAAATATTGAAAGTCATGAAAAGCAGGGACCTACACCCAAAATTGCCCTACTCAGCAAAACTATCATTTAGAATCAAAGGGCAGATAAAGAGCTTCCTAGACAAGAAAAAAGGGATTCATCGTCACCAAATCATTATTATATGAATTGTTAAAGGGATTTATTTAAGAATAAGAAGATAAAAACTATGAAAAATATAATGGCAAAAAATACATATACATCAACAATTGAATCTAAAAAACAAACTAAGCAAATGAGAAGAACAGACAGAACCATGGATCTGGATAGCATTTTGATGATTGCCAGATGGGAGGCAGTTGTGGGGAAATGGCTGAAGTGGCGAGTAGATTAAGAAGTACAAATAGGTCGTTAGAGAATAGCCATAGGGCTATAAAGTACAGTATAGGAAACGGAGCAGCCAAAGAACTTACACACATGACCCGTGGCCATGAACAATGGTGAAGGGATTGCCTGAGGGAGTTGGGGTGTTGGATGCAGGGGGGCACAGGGGTAAAACTCAGGACAACTGTAATAGCATCATCAATAAAATACAGTGAAAAAAGAGTAACAGTTAAATGTCCAAAGAGAATTGGTTAAACTAATTATGATACAGTAATGATCACACATGACAATTACTACTGATTTATGCTGGAAAAGGCCTACAGTACATTAAATGGAAAAAAGCACAGTAAAAAAACAATTATTAAAATAAGCACAGATGACCAGGCAAGTGTGCACATATGTATTTACTTGTTTGCAAAGAAAAGAGATTAAAAGACAACAAACTCAAAATAATAATGTGGGTTATATTCTGATAGAACATGGATGATCTAAAATCTCTTCTTTATAGCCTCCAAGTGTTTTACATTTTTCTCTAATAAACTTGTGTTACATAAGAAAATGCTTTTAAAATTTATGTGAAGAAGGGGAGAGAGGGGAGGGGAAATTGGATGGATGTAATATAACAACAATAAAATTAAATTAAAAAAAATTTTATGAAGAGGTATAAACTATTACTTACCTTAATAGCAATGTTAATAGAAACTTCTTGAATATTAGCAAGAGGTGGGTAAAGTCTCCCTTGTGCTAGTTCTTTATCCGTCAATTGATTTGTCAGTGCCTAAAGAGAATACCAGAACTTGACTTTTGTTACTTTATAGGACACAGAATAATAAAGACATAATAAAATAGAAAAAAGGGACAGGGGCAGAGGATAATACAAGTAATATAATTCCTCTACTTCTAGCAGGAATATACTTAAACCATTACAGCAATTATAACTGTTCACCACTAAACAAAGAAGAAATAACCATATTTAAAGACTCATTGACATATTTTACTTAAATACAAAGTTTGGCATAATTACAAGTTACTATGAAAATGAACATTAATATTTGTATTAATGTGAGTTATTCAGAACTCATATTGCCAAGTTTGGAGCTCTAATTACTCCAAATAAATCAGTATTTGTCATTAAAGACTCACAAGGAGTTATATTTGATCTATGTTGTCATAATATATACCTTCATATACATAATATAGATGTGGTAGATGTGTTTTAAATAGGAAAGGAGTCATAGCTTACCATCAAGCATTTGAAAAGTCATGATGAAAAATAATTTTATGCAAAAGTAGATGGGCAAATCAAAAAGCAATTGATGAGTAACTTCCTTTCCATTCATAAGGCAGATTTAACCCATTCTCTTTCTTTCTGTTTTTAATCTTTATCAATCATTTCTTATAAAATAATCAAACAATATGTAAAACATTTACCTTTGCAGCTTCTAGGAAAACATGGTCACTAATGTGCCGGGTGTTACAGAGAATAACAGCCAAAGCTACACCTAGAATACATTTTAAACAGTTTAGTAACTTAACTTTTCAAATTGTGAAAGGAGTCAAATAAATTCCCAGATTTAAAACAAGTCAACAGTAACTCACCCCTCCTCAAACACCCCCAAAAAACAAGGCAGCCAAGAAAAAACAGAAATGTTGTATAAAAGTTATAAACTGCTCAACTCCTTTTTAGTCAAACATGATATAAAAAAGGCTTTGTTAAAATCAGCAAAGTATTCTTTCCATGCCCTTATGCCTTTATGCCATAGAAATGTTGGATAGAATTTTAACATTATCAAGTTCTAGAAAGCACTATCAATGATGGAAGTGTTTCTATTATAGATGATAGGTCTCAAAAGCAAGGTAGAACTCTGCACAACCACAACTCCATGGGGGGAAAAAAAGGAGAAAAATTCATATACAAAAGCACTCGGATATTCACAGGCTAAAATCTTTGACAGATGTTACAGCATGCTCACTTGATGCCAACCTTCTTACGCTATTAATCTACCTGCCATGAAATCTTAATGAGAGCCTGTTGTCAGCTATTCAAGGAGAGGCCAACAAGGAGAAAAACAGAAGAACAAAGGAAATTTGTGTCAAATCCCTACTTTATTCAACACAATCTTTCACTAAAACAAACAACTAAGAATCACCAGAAACTTATGAAAAAATAAACAGCACAAAGAAAGAGTTAATAGAATCTTAACTCTCAGGAGACATCTGCAACAATATTGCCACTTTTTAAAAGATAGAAGCTGTTGGGCCTGGCTGGTGGCACAATGGATAAGGCGCTGGCCTGCAAACCCAAAGGTTCCTGGTTCGATTCCCAGCCAGGGCACATAACCAGGTTGCAAGCCAGGCCTCCAGCCAGGTCTGTAGCTGGAGGCAGGCGAAAGGCAACCATACATTGATGCTTCACTTCCTCTCTGCTTTTCTTCCCCTTTCTCTAAAAATAATAAATCAAATCTTAAAAAAATAAAAAGATAGAAGCTGTTATTTAAAAAAATGATTCTAGGATAAGGAAAAGAGGTTGGGAATTTAAAAAAATGCCAAACTGACTGAATTGATGTCAAATGATATTAACTAATTATTTTTTTATTTCTTTTGTTATGATACTGATAATAATGGTTATATTTAATAAAAAACTTACTTTTATAGGGAAACATACTGAAGTAGTTTTGAATAAAATTATATGATATCTCTGATTTGCTTTAAAATAACCCAGTGAAGGCCAAGCCTGAGAACATGGCTGGGTACATGCTGAAAACGGCTAAAAAGTAGGACGTTACAACATGAGACTTCATCCTTCCTTCTGATTACGTATATAATTACAATTTTCCATAATAAAAATAAACTGAAACAAAACACACTTAGAAGTATGACAAAACAGAACTGATACAGATGAATATATGAACACTACGGAAATTCCCCATATTACATCATAAAACAGAGGTGAAACTGGATTAAAATTTACAAGTCAAGAACAATGGAGGGATTTGGCCATAGTTAACCCATGTTCCACAAGCAAAATACAGAAATAGTGGAAGAAAAGAAACGAGGCAGGGGGAGTTGAAAAGAATCCTTTGGAAAAAAAAGGTAAACTGGCTCACCCAGAGACACACATAACTGTAAATAAGCTCAAACTTGAATGCATCTCCATTAACCTTTCAGGAATTTATAGAGAAAAAGAAAAATTGTAAACATTTAGGGAGGAGACAAAGCTAGTATGTAGAGAGGAATGAGAATCTCACTGATACCAGATTTCTCACTAGCAATGCGGGCTGTTAAAAGAAATGTTTTCAAAGGCCTATGGAAAATGACTTTGAAGCTGCTTACCTCTACCCAACCCAACTATCAAACAAAAGGGAAAAATAAAGATATTTTCAGAGATGTAAAAACTCAGAAAAATTTTTTCCATGCTTTTATATAAACCATATACAAAGATATATTCCAGGGGGGGAAAAAAAAACCAGACTAATACAGAAAAACAGCATCAAGACAAAGAAGAACAGTACACACATACAAAAGAGCAAATAAGGAAACACTGGACATAAGAAATAATTTGCTGCGGAATAGTACCAAGAAACGAATGAAGCAAACTGGCAAGAAATTTAAAAAGAGTTTATTATATTTGACACTTGAGTGTTAACATTTTGTAGAATATTGTAGAACTATATTCTACAATATTTATCAAATAACACTCTGGTGTACATGGTGAGTTACATTTACAAAATCATTTCAGAGCCAATCGATAGATGAAGCGTTGAAGACAACATCAATGTCTAAAAAGAGCTCTCTACCATTAGTTATGTTAACTAATCAAAAGTGAGAGTGAAATAAGAAACAGATTTTTTTCATCCTTCACCCTGGCAAGCTAATTAAAACTGTTTAAGTTGTTAAAACTGTTTAAGTTGTTAACAAAAGCTCTTTAAGTGTGTTACATAAAGATAAAGGTAACTATTAGGAAAAGTAAAAGTTGTAACACCACAAATTGAGTGGTAGGGACAGGAAGCAAAGTATCAGGACATCTGTGTGTGCTATTACTTTTATTTCACCATTGACAGTGGTTCTAGTTGGTACCAAGGGGAAATTAAGAGCGTTAAACCATCTTACACCATTCTCTTCCTTTTGCAAGTTTATGAGCCATGTACTACATTATTTCTATAATAAAAACAAGTTTAACAAACAACAAGAATTAATTTTCAAGGGGAACGGAGCAAGGTGGATTTGCTGAATTCCTTGAGTTTCCCTGTATAGTCATACCAAAATCCTGTAAATACTATTGTCCATTTTAATATTAAACTCTAAAAATTTCATGAACTATTTCTATGTTATTAACTAGTGCCCTGTAACGTAAATAATAGTGGCACTTACCTGGAAAAATATAGACATTGTTTCCTTGACCCGGGGTAAAGAGCTGCCCATCTCCCAGTTTCACCGGCCCAAACGGACTGCCGCTGGCAAACAGACACCTGCCCTGTTAAGAAAAGACATAACCTCGATTTTGTTACCCTAGGTAGACTAAAAAATGGAGGTAAACTTAAAAATATAAAATCCTGTAGTAAGGTAGAGTAACATATGATTTGCAAATAGAAATAACATTATATAACACAATACATCATTAAAATCCTTATTATAATGAAGTTTATTTTATGTAAGTTGAAAAATGTCCATTAATAATTTTTTTTAAAACTTACACCACCATTTCCTTTAAAGCAATTTTAAAATGTAGATGGCCAATGTGTAAATATCTGTGAATGCAGGGGAAAACATCAAATACTAAAATGCTACCACCTACGGACTTTGACTTGGTACCAGGGGCTCTCTGAAGTGTTAATTCAGTTAATTTAGTCAACATAAAACCTTATGAGGTTATCATTATCTTGATTTCACTGATAAAATAAAATCAGGAAACTAAGGCTTAGCTATTCCCAAGTACTTTGTAAAAACTCACATCCCAATTGTAGCAGTCAAACTGGAATCCATATATTTAGGATTTCAAAGCCAGCCTTTTCTGTTATGCCATTACGCCCCCGGTGAGGCAGTTTAGGAAAGAGACATTGATGTAACCATACTATCAATCCCAGAACAATAAGGGCATGTTGCCTTGTTGGAAAAGAAAAGTCCCCAAAGTTGTTGTGGTCCTTCCACTTTCGTACTGTGTTTTATAATGGCATATAATAAATATTACTAGCACTACCTGAAATTCTAAGAGACACACATGCCTATGAAACTGGAAAGTATCTGAACATTAATTTACAAAATGAAATCTTCTATATATAATTTCTCCCCTCAACAAATTCCACCGCCCCTACCTTTCCCTGCAAAAAGCAACATAAAGAACAAGAAGAAAACGGTAACTCTCTAATAAGACAACCTACCGTACAATAATGTATAATATATATTATGTCAAGTTTCAATAGCTTCTTAGATTAGGTTACAAGGTGGCTTACAAAAAAAAAATGAGTTCAATTCCCAACAGGGCACACATAAACAGGTTGCAAGCCAGGTCCCCAGCTGGGTTTGTGGCTGGAGGCAGGTGAAGGGTGACCATACATTGATGTTTCTCTCTCCCTCTCTGCTTCTCTCGCTTCCCCTCTATCTAAAAATAATAAATAAAATCTTAAAAAAAAAAATTGAACTATGTCCATACAGTAGGGTGGACAAACTGCCATGGACACTTGAATTATGTCTAAATCTAAAATTATGTCTAAAATTATGTCTAAGATCTAAAATACAAATTATGCCAAGTGTAATATCTTAGTATTATTATTATTTGGAGTATAGCAGACATTAGTGCATTTAACACTCAAAAATTGGATCCATGGGGTGATCTGAAGGTCCATAGGTATAGTAACTACTACTTTCACAGGACATACATTCAATTTCAAAATAATACAAGATTTAAGTGTTGAAACAAATTGGCTATAAACTTAGTGGTGGGATCAGGTGACTAGCTTGGACCTACAACTATGTCCTTTTCTACAGATAGTTATTTCTTTCTCTTTTTTTATCCTTACTTGAGGACATTATTTTTTTTTATTTGCTTTTGGAGAGAGATGATGCACCCCAACCAGGGATTGAACCTGAACCAGGCATGTACCCTGACCAGGAATTGAACCTGTGACCTTTTCGTCTATCAGATGACACTCCAACCAATTGAGCTATCTGGCCAGGGCATATCATTCTCAATCTATTCTAGGCTTAGCTCTACTTGTGACACAAATTTTGTTTCTTTGAACATTAATATTAGTTCCTGGTTAATGCCATACATGCTACAACAATAATAATTATATAATAATAAAGATTATGGTGGTACCATTAATATTAATAGCTTTATAAAGTGGATTATACAATATAGCACTTCATGGGAAAAGTGTAATGTCCTCCTATCAGTAAATTTGGAGATTCAGAAAGATCTTGAGAATGTTCTCTAGAATGGCAATATTCTATAGCAGTTCATCTTCTCTAAGCTGTCTTTGTATTATAATCCACCTATTGCTTAAATGTGGCCAGCCCTTAACACTCACAGGATTCTCATTCTAAGGGCCAGGCTGCTGATTTTTCTCTGAGCAACTTCTGCTTTCTCGCTAAGGAGCCAGGGTTGGAATAACACCTAGATATCGCCCCACCAAAAACAAAAGGAAGCTAAAATTTAAGAGGGGAGAGCAAATCACAAACCCGCATTGCTTTATGTAACACTAAGCAAGAAACTACATAAAGTGAAACTAGGTTGAAATGCTTTTTTAAAAAAGTTTAGCTTTACTGTATGTTTTCCCACTGCCATTTAGTCCTCTTATACCACCCTCCCCCCAAGGAAATGCTTTTTATTATTTTTAAGAGACAACACAATTTCAAAGTTATAAAAATGGGGGGAAAAGTTTTATTTCAAAACTGGTGAAATACAGGACATGACACTAGTCTCCTTGGGGAATTTTTATTTACTCCAATAACGTACATCCATTAAAATTATATTTATTCTTTCAAAAAATAAACTTCTTAAATGTTTAAACAGTCTTCTAGTGACTTACTACTATTTCTTAAAACATTTAATTTTTTTATATTTTGGAAATGCCAAAGTCATGATATACTGTATTTATCCTATATTCACTGTATAAGACTTAAGATTTAATTGCAGGGCGGGGAACAGGGCAGTAACCATTTAGTTTAAGTAGTAAAGACTGGTGAATAGGATGAGAAATCAAGTCAGAAGTAACACCTGCTTTGGTAAAAGGTGGGACAGTATACTAAAGAGACTGATTTTTATTTTAATATCTGTATATACTGACTTTGAGGATGATTTCGAAAGAAAAAACTTCAACAATCAATATAACTGTTAGCAACCAACAATGAAGACTTTATTTTGACTAACACAGGGTGGCGATAGAGAAGCAAAAAAACTTTGAGAGAATATGTGCCAAAATGAAATGTTTAACGATAAGAAAAAGAGAATGCTAACATTATCAAGTCCATGAACATTAGGTTCTGAGAGTTCTGTTCTGGCAAGAACAGGTTGTTTCACACCAATTCTTCCCCTTGTTAGTGAGAAAGATGGAAAAAAATGTATTAAAAACATTTTTCAATGAAGTAGGAGTGCTACCAAGATAGTGAGGATTTGGAGGTGGGAAACATTTAAGATCCAAAAGAAGTGAAAAGCAAGATATGAAAGCACAGCATTTGAAGCTTTCCTCTTCAAGGTGACTGCTGATTTTAAAAACAAAATCTGTGGCTGACAGCCTAGGCAACAAAGCCACCAGGAGTCTCGTGATGTCAGAGAGAAAGTAGAGTTCAGGGGTGCGGAGGGATGAGGGGTGCTAATACTCGCGGCCTTCTGACTCCTACCCAAAGGGGTGCACATCAGGAGAAGAGTAAACTGTGAAAACAGACCAGGCCCCACACAGACTGAGATTAGGATGAGCCACCCCTGACCAGCAGCCACCCAAGGAAAAGGGCAAGTCCCTCTGGGGGAAGAAAACTTCATTCAGAGACTCAAATTACTGCAACAATTCTTCATTCACACTATCTAGAACTCAATCAAGAAAGAAAAAATAAAAATAAAACTAGGCTTACAAAAAATACAAGAACTGGGTAATTAAGAGAAAGAAGATAATACAAATGAACTGAAAGAGTTCGATATTTATTACTATCAGGCTTTAATTTTTAAAAATGACAAGATAGAAAATTCTAGCATGAAACTGCAAGTCAAACAAAAGGATCCTGTGTTAAAAGAGTCTTATTAAAATTGTGAGGTGTATAGTGATACTATGGTTATGTTTTTTTTTAAACCCTTCACTTTTGAGAGATATAATATTTATAATGAAATGATCTGATGTCTGGGATCTGCTTCAAAATAATTTGGGGTGGGTACAATATGGAGGAAACAAAATTGTTGAAGAGTTGATTATTTTTGAAGCTAGATATTGGTATATGTAAGTTAATTATACTATTCTCTCCACTTTTATATGCTTTTGAAAATTTCTATAATAAAAACCTTTTAAATAGAGTGGAGACTAAAACATTTATTACAGATTTATTCATTATTCTCATGGGCATTAGCTAACAAAGATTACTGCTGGATACCATTGTAAACAAGCCTTTAAAAATCACTTCCTAGCCCTGGCTGGTGGCATAGTGGATAAGGTGCCAGCCTGTGAACCCAAAGGTTGCTGGTTCGATTCCCAGCCAGGGCATATAACCAGGTTGCAAGCCAGGTCTCCAGATGAAATGCAACCATACATTGATGTCTCTCTCACTCTCTGCCTCTCTCCCTTCCCCTCTCTTTAAAAATAATAAATAAAATCTTTTTAAAAAAATCACTTCCTTGAGCCACTTAAAGATCACTAACAAGAACAATACAAACAGTGATTACATTGTAGAGATTAAAAACATATTCTATGGAATAGTAGGAAAAAGACAAACTGTCCTAATGGTATATAAGCAGATACTTGTAATTGGGATATAGCCCAATGTGTGGCAGTGCCAAAGGCTTTAAAATAACTGAATCTTAAACAACTTGGATAAAAATAGAAGTCTGTTCCAGGCAGCTGTCTGATGATTGAAGAACAAAGGCCATCATAAAGACCAACACTAGTGAAGAAACATTTAAAGAAGGTAATAAGAATTATGTCATGAAACTGAAATACAATGACCAAAAAGGATGGTACATAGAAAACAGTGTAAGAGATGTATGGCATAAAGTAAAAAGTCTAACATTTATATATTGGGAGTACCACAAGAGGAGGGAAAATGTGGCCAAATCAGACATATTGCCCAAATGGCACTTCCCCCGAAAGGGCACTGAGCCAAGGTTCAGCAGCTCTACATCCTCGGATGGGAGAAATACAAAGAAAACCACATCTAAGACCACTGCAATAAAACTGCTTAAACGCAAGACAAAAGATGATGCATCAAAAAGAAAACAGAGGTCAGAAAACAATAAAATATCTTCACAGTGCTGTGAATTTGCCAGCTTTTACTTCTATGCACAATGAAAATATTCTTTAAAATAAAAGCAAAATAAAGATATTATCAAGAAAATTCATCAAATATTAAGGAACGTTCTGCTAGGGGGTTCTTCCTGTTAATGACCCTAGATAGAGAAAAAGAAGTACAGGAAAAACAAATGGCAATAGAAAATATTAAAATATAGGTAAATCTAAATAAGTAATTTTTGTTTAAAATAGACATTAAAATGTACATCATCACAAAAGGCATGAAGGTATTAAAAATGAAATTATGAAGTGATTACTTTTTAGAATTATAAGCAAAATTAATATTGGAATTTGATGATCCATGGAAGCATGTTGTAATCTCCAGAGTAACCACGAAAATTCTGCAAGAATATATAACTAACAAGCTAGTAGAGGGAAATAACAGACATAACCAGTTCATTCAATTATTATTGATTAATACCTGTGTAAGTGTATATGCTTCTTCAGCTGTACACTCAGCCTTTGCTGTAGGATTACTCAATGCAAATATTATAGGCCTTTCATTGATATTGGCCATGGCTTTGATTACATCAGGAGTGAAGAGTCGGCCAGCTCCTGCAACCCCTGTGATAAATAAGGGGGAAAACAGCCAAGTTCATTACCCATAAAATAGAGCAATTCTTATCATAGCATTTCTATAATAGGTTTAACATAACAGGTTAACTCCCATTACAAAGACAGATTTTGCATTGTGGAGATAATGCTACAGGCACTCAATCTCAAATCTGAAAAGATTAAGAATCCCAAAATACCAATTCAAAAGAACCTATGCACCCCTATGTTCACAGCAGTGCTATTTACAATAAACATGTGCTGGAAATAGGCTAAGTACCTATCAGTAGATAAGTGTATCAAAAAACTGTACATTCACAAAATGGAATACTATGCAGCAGAAAGAAAGAAGAAACTCCTACCTTTTGCAACAGCATGAATGGAACTGTAGACTATTACACTAAGTGAAATAAGCCAGTAGGTGAAAGACAAGTATCTTATGATCTCACTTATAAGAGGAATCTAATGAACAAAGTAAACGCATGAGTAAAACTGAAGCAGAGACATGGAAACATGGAATAGACTGACAGTGGCCAAAGGGGAGAGGGGAAGGAAAAGTTCGTAATTTGGCAAAGGAAATAGACATACAAGTCTAGGAAGCACAGAGAGTTCCAAACAAGCTAGGCCCAAAGAGGACCACATTAATGCACATCATAATTAAAATACCAAAGTTTAAAGATAAAGAGAGAATCTTAAAAGCAGCAAGAGAAAAGAAGAGCCCTGGCTGGTGGCTCAATGGATAGGCACCAGCCTGCAAACCCAAGGTCACTGGTTCAATTCCCAGTCAGGGCACAAAACCAGGTTGCAAGCCAGGTCTCCAGTCAGGCCCTTAGCTGGAGGCAGGTGAAAGGCAACCATATATTGATGTTTTTCTCGCTTTCTTCCTCCCTCCCTGTCCTTCTCTCTAAAAATAATAAAATCTTTAAAAAAAAAAAAAAAGAGAGAGAAAAGAGAAGCGAGTTACCTACAAAGGGGTTTCTATAAGACTATCAGCTGATTTCTCACAAGAAACTTTGCGGGCAAGAAGGGACTGGCAAGCTGTATTCAAAGTGATAAAAAGCAAAGACCTACAACCAAGATTATTCTATCAAGCAAAGCTATCCTTTAGAATGGAAGGGCAGATACATAACTGAACTTTCTTTACACACTGTAATCAAAAACCTATTACAGAAAACATCGTATATGCCGAAGGCTAGGTAAAATCTATCATTTCATTTTTAACAACCCGGCATGTCAGTTATGACGGGCAACATACAGTTAAGCAAGAGAATGATCCGTTAGCAGTTTTACTTACCAATTATAGCTGAAGGTTTAAGTATATTTACTGCATCTTCAAAAGTACCAGGTATGCTTCCTGGAGCAGAGTGAGCAAAGGGCTCCTGATGACTCTCTATTTTAGCTTCCCGCCCCTGAATTTTCACATAAAATACAACATTTTTGGTAAATGCTTGAGGATTAACTGAAAAGGCATCATTATGAGTCACGTAGTACTTTCACAATAAGAATGTATTTTCATTTACTTTCCAACCCATATCTTCTAATCGATCTTCATATTATTCATAAACCCAACTATAAAACATAAATCAAATCCCCCTATAACCAGAAACTTTGTAATCCCTCTGAAAACTCTGTAAAGTCCTCCTAAATCTAATATGACACAAAGTCCTACAACCCCTTTTCTGAGTACTTTGGAATTCAGAATTTTTCATAGCTTAGAAATTCTTATGGTAATATTTCAAATATCACAAATACTTCCCAATGAATAATGAATACTCCACAACTGAACAAAATTTATGACCAATCACACCAAGTACAAAAGATTAAGACTAGAAATAGACTCTCTGGTTTTATAGCAGGTAAGTTTAGGTCAGTCATATTTGTTATAAATGAATTTCACAAAAAACTTTTGGATTCCAGAGCTTTTAGAATTTCGGAATTGCACTTGTACTACCAAGGGTTCAGAAACAAGAGGAACAGGGAATTCTGGTTCAAGATGGCTGAATGAAGAAACATACTTTCCTCCTCCAATCCCCAGTCAAAAACTGTGAAAAACAAATCCTTAGTACAGGACAGGCACCAATGACCAAGCAGAACACTGAAACATTTCTTAAGAGACTAAATGCAAAAAGGAACCCAGCTGAGACATCTATACCCTTATTTTGGCAAAAGAGGAGACATCCCCTGCAAAGGTGAATTTTTCCATCAGAACTCCAGAATAACCACAGGTATAAACCAGCAGGGGCTAGGAAGAACTGCGCATCGCCACTGGCTGGCTGGGAAGTTAACAAAAAGACTGAAATACAGCCTCACCAGCTCGGGGTTTTCAGGATAACAGCTTCTCCTGCTTACCTCCAGGAGGTCACATTCTCCAATACAGGGATTTCAGCAGCAAAGTCTCAAAAAGCAGGGCAGAGACTAGAAGCCTAAAATGTATAGGCCAAGCTACTTCCCAGACTAAAAGGAAAATACACTTTAACCTGTAGGTAAACAGGGGATTCTCACTGGCTCTACCTGATGGACTGATCACATATGTGATAAAGAATCACAAACATTTGTGAAAACTTGTTTACCAGTAAAAACGCCCATCCTCCCAGTGGTCTTCGAAAAGCCTGTCTCTTACACCTTGAACCTTATACACAAACAAATCTGGCAGACACAGCCTACTTCAGAGGGACTCAGTTCAAATGTTAAGACCACAGGCTTCTTGGGCTACCTGGGTATAAATCCTATCTCCATTGCCTATGAGCTGATACCCTTGGGAAAGTTACCCAACCTTTTTCAACCTCAGTTTCCTCACTTGTAAAATTCCATAGGGTTTTCGAGAAGTTGAATGAAATAGTAAATGCAAAGTTCTAACACAATATATATTTTTAAACAATGATTATTTTAAATTATAACTGAAGCATTCAAGGTTTACCCCTTCCCTTTTATCTTTTGTACTAATCTTTCCTTTTATCTTTTGTACTAATATTGGGACTAACTAGGAAGAAAAGATTTCAGAACTGGAGCGAAGTACATTGAGATAAGCTTGCCCCAAAGATGTAAATGACAAGTAATTGCTGTGTTATCATATACAACAGAAATACAACAGCACTGTGTACAGGGATAGGTTCAATTATGAAACAGTTTACCTACATTTCAATGTGTTAGAGTAGAGGCCATAAGACATTTCTTAAGCTAATAAAATGACAATCAGTGCTAGGAAGGCGGGTATGTCCAAAGGCTACTAAATCAATCTGAGATGGAAACTCTTTATTGTCCATGAAGGCTTTAAGATCATGTGCCCTTTTCTGGGGAAATGGTACATAGATTTCTATTAGATTGCTAAGAGGGGTATGATGACCAAAGGGTTAACGAATTTTTGCTTAAATGTCAGATATCCTGGTAATAATTTAGTTACAATCTTCTGAGTTCCCATTAAAAACCTACTATTATATGGGTCAAGTACAGTATTATTTGCATGATTATTTGATCTCTTAAGGATCAGAGATTGAAACAAGAAAGAATAGGTTTGGTGCCAACATAGAGATTCCAATTTGAATAGAAGCAAGAGCCTTTATAAAAGATAAAAGTTTGAGACTAGAAGATTTCTCTTGAGAATATACTGGAAGGTCCCCAATGAGTACTATTTGGATAGTCCACTGAGATACCATTTTAAAAATTGATAGTTTTAAAAATCAAACTAAAAATATTGTAACAACATTCTCTGCTTCTTCATGTTTTAAATACCTTACCTTATATAATAAACCAAACTTGTCAACCATCCAAATTTTCTTCTGTGCCTCTTCTTCTGAGGTGCCACTTTCTACCATGGCCATAACTATAAGATTTGCAATTCCAAGAGCTGCCTGTTTAACAGAACAAAAATGTAAAAAGTAAAAACTAAAATACATTGCAATGTTTGATTTATTTTACATATATTTTTAAAGATTTTATATTGTGTTTATTTTTAGAGAGAGGAGAAAGGAGAGAGAAAGAAAGAGAAACATTAATGTGTGGCTGCCTCTCATGTGCCCCCAACCAGGGACCAGGCCCACAACCCAGGCACGTGCCCTGATTGGGAATTGAACCAGCAACAGCTTGGCTCATAGGTTGGCACTCAATCCACTGAGCCACACCAGCCTGGTTACTTTATATATTAATGTTTGAGGAATGTTTGGTTGATTCTTCCCTTATAAATTACACAGAAGTTGATCCATTGTGATATTCACTAAGCATATTTTAAATTACTTTGTAGCAGAAATCGTGAATTATAAGATCTCCCTATTTATCTCAACCAAATTACAAGGTCTGTCCCAAAAGCATCAGCCATGCAAACTGTTTTATTTATATTGACACTGGCTTTATATTTTCAGGACAGATCCCATATAAATTCATGATGCCCATTTTTCAATTCTAAAGAACAGTGTTGGTTTTAAATTCAAAAAAGCTTACAAAAACTTACCTCTCCTGCACCAAGAAATAAGATTTTATGTTCTGAGATTGATTTACCAATAACTTTTTGTGTTGCAAGCAGACCTGCTAGAGCAACTGCAGCTGTCCCTGGAAGAAAAATATTTTTTTAAGTAAGAAATGGTCACATAAAAAGGGTTTAAAAAGTAGAAGTCAAAAATCCCCAACTTCTCTTTTTTGCTTTACCTTGAATATCATCATTGAAGGTACAGTATTTTTCTCGGTATTTTCTCAAGAACCTGAATGCATTATGATTTCCAAAGTCTTCAAATTGAATAAGTGTGTTCCGCCCATATCTGAAAAAACAGCAAGACCCATAATGGCTACGTTGAAAAACCACTCCTGAAAAGCTTTCCTGTCTAATACTCCTTATGATAGTATTAAAAATACATATTGTTAGTTCATTTAAGGCCATCTGGCAATTTTCAGAGTCTATGAAAGACTAAACTCAAAATGCAGAATGCTATTTCTCATTCTAAAAAGTCAATGGAGTGCTTAAAATAAATGTAGTACCATGGTGGGACTGTGGAATATGAATCTGTGCGAACTATTTCTATGTGCCAAGGAGTGGGGTGGGGGTGGGGCATATGCAAGCACTAATTTCCTAAAGAAAAGACATTTTTGTCTTTGAGTCTCAGAAAAGTATATATTGGCTATGTATAATCTCATTACTGTAACAGTTAAACAGCAACACAGGAAATATATAAATAAAAGGTTAAAAAAATAATTGCCACATGAGTTCATGGGCACTCAGAAAAAGATGTCAATCATCTTGGTGTGATGGGATAACAAGGGGAGGTTTGAAAGGGAGGTGGGACTTTATCTGGGTCCTGAGAGAAAAACAGAAAAAGTCAAGAGGTCGGGAAAAAAGGAAGGTGTACTTGGATGGTCCTATATTTTTAATAATCTGGCTATATATTTTAGGGTTATATAAAAAGATAAGGAGAAACTGGTTAAGGTAAGTTAGGGTCAGATAAGGGAGAATCTTGAGTGCCAGTTTAGGGAGCGGGGACATTATTCTGTGTCTGATGCAGAATCACTGAAGGCGTCAGAGAAGGAAAGAATTCATGTTAAGATTCCCGTTAGGAACAATCAACCCGCTGCTGGTGCATAGCACATATGGGTGTGGAGGGAGATGAGAAAGGCAGAAGCAACAGCTAGGAGTCTACCATGGCATAAGGACAAAAAGATCTGAAGCCGAAGCTATAGACAGTAAAAGAGACAATTATGAGACTTCAGAATAAACAAACAGAACTTGATGATGAAGACCAACTGGGAAGTAAGGAAAAAGTTTGTTAAAACACCAAGGCAACCAGTATCATTAAAGGGATGCCATTTGAGTGTCTAAGGTAGAAAACTGGGACCCTGGCTGGTATGGGTCAGAGGATTGAGCACCAGCCTGAAAGCTGAAAGGTGGACAGTTAGACTCCTAGTTAGGACACATGCCTGGGTTAGGGGCCAGGTCCCCAACTAGGGACATGTGAGAGGCAACAGATGTGCACATTCATGTTTCGCTCCTTCTCTCCTTCCCTTCCTCTCTCTCTAAAAGTAAGTAACTAAAATCTTTAAAAAAAAAATGGGGGGAGAAGGAAATGTCCAGGACAATGAAAAATTTAGCTTTAGGTATGTAAACTTTGAAAAAACTTAATTTTTAGTATCTTCTCTGTATCAGTAATTTAAAAGGTAGGGCAGGGTTAGGTCATAAAAGTAAAGAGTTTGGACTTTACCCAACAGCAATAGAAAACCAATTAGAGATTTCAAGCAAAAGAAGACGTACTGAAATATGTACACGTTTTACAAAAAGTAATCTGGTGGTGGCATGGAGGTGAACTGGACAGGAGAGAAAGTGGAGGAAGGTGTAGAAATATCCAGAAGAGAGATGAGAATCTGCAGAAAGGCTGTGGCAATGGAAGAGATCGATTTCAGAAGCTCTTCAATAGTTCCACCGATTGGATTTGAGGACGGGTGGGGGCAGGGAGTCAAAAATAACAGCAAGATCAAAGGTTTGGCAGTCTGGTGAATACTACTGCCATTTCCAGAGGCTGAGCACACCGCAGGTGAGCCCTTCGGAAAGGGAAGGAGCTGTTTTGGACATGAATATGGAAGAGCACCACAATGTCTGGGTGGAGAATCGCAGGGTTAGAAAGAAAGACTGGCATCAGAGGGAGTGGGACTGCACAAACGGGCTTCCATGGGGCTAGACGTCCCATGCACAAAGGTCATAGGTCAGAGCTCACAGGACTCAAAGGGAGGAGAACCAAGCCGTCTTTCACATTGAATACAAGCGAGCAAAAACCAGTGAGGATGACTAAAGAAAGGAAAAAGGTGGGTGAAAAGACCAGGTTAGGAAACTCTTAGTAGTTCAGGGAAGAGAGAATCTCAAGGGTGCAGGAATGGAAAACCTGGTCAGATGCTGCAGACAGGCCGAGAGAGGGGAGGGCCACACGGTCAGCAAATTTAAGACTTGGAAGCGGCACAAGAGTTTCACCGGATTGGAAGTGAGCCTGAGGCCAAGGGCTGAAAGACCTGCGAGGTGAGGTCAGGAGGGAGGTGGGGAGCGCAGACAGTTCCCCAGCGCAGCAGGGCCGGGTGGGCGGCCACGTCTGACCAGCCAGAAAGAACCAAAGTTCCCCCAAATTTTGTCTCCTACCTACCTTCCTAAGAGGTAATGGAGTAAAACAAAGCTGTGATTTCTCTGTTTTTTAAATTACAGATTCTTTTGTATACTCAAACTTAAAAAAAAAAAAAATACCTGTCAGTAATGGCTTTCATAAACTCATCAATCAAATCATCGTAGAGCTGCGATCGATCTCTTTTCTGATACAAGCCCATGTAAAACGGATCTTTCAACAATGCCTATAAAATAAACCAAATGCAGAAATAACATTCTTTTGTTACGTAATCAGTTTAAATACAGTCTTTAAAACAAACAATGCAAAAAAAATTACGAACGTAGTTTCTAAAGCCTTATTACCTTTCTTCAAGAAATTTTTAATAGGTTTAATTTATGATTATTTATATAAATATTAAAAGTGGAGTTTAAGACAAAGACCAACATGGAATCACAAAAATTTCCTTTCTTGAATTATCTTCAAAGGAGGAATGTGATAAGAATAATTTTTAACATGGGAGGAAGATCAGAGGGGTACATAGTGCTACTCACTGGATTATCGGTTCCCACGTCGATACACACAGGTAGGCACCTATCGGGCCGGATCCCTGCGCAGGCTGTATACAAACAAAGCTTCCCCACTGGGATCCCCATCCCATAGACGCCCAGATCTCCAAGACCCAGAATCCTCTCTCCATCGGTCACCACAACAGCCTTAATTACCGCAAAAAAAAAAAATTATCATTAATTAACTAAATGTCAAAAATGGAACACTAAAGAAAAGCATTTTTAAAAGATTTTCTTGATATTTTTACTTTCACTTTAAAAAATAAAATTACTTCTTGACTAACTTCCAAAGTAAACAAACCAAGCATACTTAAAATTCAAGGATTTCTAGAATGTGTAGATGTCAAAACGAGAATTAACTAGATTTGATTGCCTGTCTTCGGTTTAGGAACAAAATGCTTCTGATGGGAGAATCAAATTAAACATCTTCATAAAGACTAAACAGGGGAGCAGAGAACAAACTGCTGATACAGAGATTAACCATAAGAGAAAAATAAGAGTTTAAACGTTACATCTATTCCAAAAAATAACCTAGGCCAAACAAGTAAAACCTTAGCAATGATGAAAGGGAAAAAATATCTAGAATAAAAAATACAGCTATCTACAAGGTTCCAAGATAATATTGTGAGTGAATGATCTGATCGATTTTTCTCTAGGTATTTAGAACTAATGATTATTCATCAAAGATTATTTTAGCGAGAAAGATGTAATAAATGTAAGTACAATTTACTGCATGTTATAAACAACAAAGCCTAAAGAGAAGACTTAAATCTTTGGATTTTATTTTATGAAAGGCAGCTAGGTCGACCAATGTATTTGCTAAATTTGAAACCAATTCATATTTACTTAAGGATCTAAATGTATCATAGATTTACAAGAAAAAATGCATCATGAATCTTCTCCACTGCTCACGAAATAAAGTTTTATGTCATTTTAATAATATGGTATTAATTGGTTAATATTAAAATGGAAAAATATGAATATTAATTGAGGTAGAAAGGAAACACTGACAGGGCAAGTGACACCAGTGGTAATGGCAGGAAGTAGGCTCACCCTGGACACTAGCTCCAATTTCTTTGAGTCCAACTCAGTATCGGTGACCCATTTTGTAGTTATTACTATCATGATCTCAGAGCACTAAATCTGCATGTATATAAGTGCAAAACACATCAAAGCAACAATGAAAAACTCTTCTTGGAAATTTAGATGTAACTTACAAGGACAGAATAACATTGTGAAAAGGAAGGTTGTACTATTAGTACCTTAACATGATTTTCTGGCCAGTTATCCACAATTGATCTAACATGACCTCTGTCTGAGATTGAAATAAATAATCCCCTGCAACAGAACAAAAACACCTTTGCATTTCACAGGAGTTTTTTTTTGTTGTTTGTTTGTTTTAAGTCTTTGTTCATAATCGGAATATTTAGATATTTTAATATAACATCAAGACACAGTATAATTTCCAGGCAGATTTAGCAAAGTCACACTGGTTTATTTTTAAACATTTTTAGCCACTTCAAACTGTAATTATATTGCTCACATAGTAGTTGCAACAAAAATTATTAAATGATGTGATAGTTTTACATGAGAAAAAAGGTATCCATGTCATTTTCAAATAAACCCAATATATCCCCAATAAAAAGCAATATAAAAGTTAACCACCAAAGCAGGACAGCATAATGAGGCTAAATAAACTATTGCTAAAACTCACTGAAACTGAAAAACTAAAATTTGAAAGAACAGGAAAGAAAAGAAAGCTATAGTAGTTTCACATGAAAGATGCCATCTTTGAAGCAACAGGAGAAAGGGAAGAGTCATTTTAAACACACAATATACTGTTATCCAACTGAGATTGTTAATCCAGATTTAAAAAAAAGAAAAGGAAAGAAAGAAGGAAGGAAGGAAGGAAGGAAGGAAGGAAGGAAGGAAGGAAGGAAGGAAGGAAGGCAGGCAAAAACAAAACATAGGTTCTAAAAAATAGGTCAGGCAGAAATAAGGGCCAACAGGTAGGTCCCAAAGGGCCTTTCAAACTGATTCTTACACCTCACTTTCTCATTGGTATCTTAACTTTGGTATTACTATCCTAGCTCAAATCAGTTTAATCAGTTTCTCAACCACAGCTGCATAACAGAAGCATCTGGTGAGCTATTTATTTATTTAAGATTTTATTTACTATTTTTAGAGAGAGGGGAAGAGAGAGAGGCAGAGAGGGAAAGAGACATCCATGTATGGTTGCCTTTCATCTGCCTCCAGCTACAGACCTGGCTGGAGACCTGGCTTGCAACCTGGTTATGTGCCTTGGCTGGGAATCGAACCAGCGATCTTTGGGTTCGCAGGCCGGCACCTTATGCACTGTGCCACCAGCCAGGGCTTGGTGAGCTTTTTAAAATGCTGGGGTCCCACCCCCATAGATTCTGACTTAACTGGCTTGGAGTTTTAGATCAGACTTACCATCTTCTGTGTGAAAAACAAACAGAAAACCACTGCAGCAGTACATTACAGAATGATACACACTATCTGCCGCCCTCACCCCAAAGCCAAGTTCCTTGTGTCATTTCTCAACTCTGGGTTCTCATCAGAACCACACCAGGAGCTTTTATGGAACATCAGCACTTGGGCCCAGCTCTTGACCAACTCAATCAGGAGCTCTGTAAGTGATGCCTAGGAATCAGTATTTAAAAAAAAATTTCCCTCTGGCCCTCAATTTGGATTGAGAACTGCTGTTCTACATGACAAAGAAACTATATACGAGCGGGACAATATCACAGAAATGTTTCAGACACATTAGCTGATGGCATCACACAGGACAGAAGAAGTTTCTCTGAGGGAATCCCTGCACCACCACCACTGCGGTGTTCATTAAGTCGGGACCTCCAACTTTTGTTCTTCATTGGAATCTTGGGAATGAAAAAGAGAGAAAAGTTGGCAGGGATCAACATTTTAAGTGAGTCCCAGACGTTAATGGTTGAAAGCCACTGGACTAGATGAGGGGAGGTCGAAGACAAATGCTGTCTGTCACACACTGAATTTCTACATTTGTACCAATGTGCAAGAAGGGCATGGGAAAGATACAAGCATTGAGGAAACTACTAGGTTAGAGTAACAAGACAATAAAACTCAAATTAAGTGAAAATAGCATTTATATATATATTAGTTTCTTCATCTGACCTTCTCAGCAGCTCTTTAACAGGTACTGGCATTGCTATTTTATGATGCGAAAACAAATTCAGAGATAAAGTAACTTATTCAAAGACTTGAGTCAATGCCCATGCCAGTCTCTTTCCATTGAAAATATCTGAGGGTGCCAGAACTATGTAAAATTAAAATTTATTAAAATTCACAAAAATAACAAACAGAAATGAAAGCTAACAAAAAGTGAGAATCAATCTTTTTCTAAATTTTTAAGATTGATTTTAGAGAGGAAGAAAGGGGGGAGACAGGAGGGTGAGAGAAAGAGTGGGGAGAAAGGGAGAGAGAGGAAAAAACATTAATTTGTTGCTCCACTTACATATGCATTCATCGGTTGCTTCTTGTACATGCCCTGACCCGAGATTAAACCTGCAACCGTGGTGTACTGGGACTACCCAGCCAGGGCTAGAATCAATCTCTTAATTTGTCCAGATTGTTGAAAACATGAATGATAATTCTGGAGAATCTGCCACAAGTTTTTTTAAAAAAGAGAGAGTCCCTCTACTTTGGTACAAAATGCAAATTTCCTCTAACCATCATGATTTCAAGGTTAAGAAAGAATGATGCTTGCTCCAACTGGCGTGGCTCAGTTGCTTGGGCACTGGCCAGCAGAGAGAAAGGTCACTGGTTCGATCCCCAGCCCGGGCACATTCCTTGGGGTGTGCGTCCAGCTGTGGTTAGGGTGTGTGCAAGAGGAAATTGGTCAATTGTTTCTTTCCCTCTCTTTCTCCCTCCCATCCCCTCTCTCTAAAGATAAAGAATGTTATTTCTACAAAAATTAGTTATAAATGTGTTGCACTTTATTAATCCCTTTTTTGTTCAAATTAAGATTTTGTGAGATGGGTAACGGGGTTCAGATAAGACTGCAACAAAGAAAATGGACATGTAATAGATGTCATGGAATGATGTTTTTCCTACACAATAATGATTTCCACATAGATTTTTTTTTTTAAATAAGCCTTACTTAGGTCTTCTAAAGATATGTCCATATTGGGAGCAGGCAAGACCAACTGTTGGTGTATATACAATTGGCAACAGATTTTCAATATCATCTTGCAGTATTCTATAAAACAATTTCTCATTTCTCTCTTGTATTCCCATGATATAGATGTACCTGAAATTAAGCACAGTAAAAAATATCTACATTAGCCAGTATTACAAAGCTTTATCCTTTGAGAGTTAAATGTAACCATCTAAAATTGAGGACCACCCCTTCCTGGAAAGAAAAACTGTATTTATCATTATCTAACACCCAAGAGTAAAATTTAACAACAATTAAAATGTAAATGGTAGATGATGATGACAACCATTAAGATAACAGATGAAGAGAAAAACCACGGAAACCACAGCTAATGGTTACTGAGCCTTACTGGGAGTGAGGCTCTGAGTTCCCAGCCCTGTACTCCTGCCATCCAAAAGCAGCTCAGGGTGGAACACTGTGTTCTGTCACTGCCCCATCACTGGGTTCAGCACATGATGCGCCGACCACTCAGGCAGGAATGCTGATTTTACCTCTCTGCTCCTCGGGGCTGCAGAGTGCTTGGCTGTCCCCATTCCTCCCTCTCCCAAGGCCCACAGTAAGCCCCAGGCTGCATGCCAGGCTGCATGCTCCGCCCTTCCCCACCCCCCCCCCCATTCACTCCATGGCCTGCCTTCAGATGTTACCATAGACAGACCTCTCAGAAGATCCCTCCTTGAATTATACAGCTGTTCAGTTTGTAACTTCCAGGGGAGAGACCAGGGGGCCCTCTCACAGGGTCATGCTTCTGATGTCACTCCAACAGACATTTTAAACCCTGCATTTAAATTGACCCCTCTACCCAGAAGACCTTGCCCCTCTTTCTCATTTTGTTGGATGCTTGTAATGCACTATTTAAAACACAGCCAGGAATCACTTCCTCCAGGAAGCTTTAACAGATCCTGCAAAGTGGATTAGGCGCCATCTTGGAGCTTTTAGAATATACCCTGCCTGTACCTTTTTCCCATTGTCCCGCATACTGAAGTACAGAGGACAATGACAGACTTAGTACACCCTAGTTTGCCTAGGCTGGGCCCAGTTATTCCCCTTTTTCACTGCCCAGCGTGTCCTGGATTAAATGACATAATAGGTATCCGGTCACCCTATTTATTATATGCTTTATACCCTCAGGGGTTAGTATAGTAGCACACACAAAGTAAGTGACCAATAAAAGTTGCTGAATGCATGCAAATTAGATGGTCGTTTTTGCTTCTAACATTCCAATCGAACCTAAAATGCTCCATGGTTTTAAGCTTAAAAACCTGATTTCTGCTAGATTTTATAATAGGAAAACAAGTGAAATACTCACTGCAGCGAGGAAAACATCATCATCATAAAAATAACAGTTAACTGACTTATAGTCCAAATTTCATTACAAGACTGTAAGTTTCTCATGTCTTAATATGCATAATACTCCCAATTTTTCTGATTAGAACATCAATAAAAAACATCTAATCGACTCTTACTTCTCCAAAGGGCAGTTTAATTTTTTCACATTTTTATGGAACCGTAAGGCTTGAATATCTTGTGTCTCTATTTTGGGAGGTAGAAGTCCTTGAAGACCAAGCATCTGTCGCTCCTGTAATGTAAATGCCATGCCCTAAAAAGGACAAATAAAAATATTTAAAATTATTATTTGCTAAGGTAGCAGTAGTGATGTCCCAGAAAATATAATTTACACACATTTAAAAAAAAAAAACAGATATCATTTTTGCCCAGACTGTCAAAAATATGTGAGACTGATCATATCAGAGAAGGTATGGTAAAAGAGTTACTTTCACATACCATTTCTGGAAATGTAAACTGATTTAGGCCTTTGGGAAGACACTTCTAAAGTAATCTTAACTTTTTATTTTTTAATTTTTTTTTAAAGATTTTTATTTGTTTTTATTATTTCCAGAGAGGGGGGAAGGAAGAGAGGCAGAGAGGGAGAGAGACATCCATGTATGGTTGCCTTTCATCTGCCTCCAGCTACGAATCTGGCTGGAGACCTGGCTTGCAACCTGGTTATGTGCCCTGGCTGGGAATCGAACCAATGACTTTTGGGATCACAGGCTGGCACCTATCTACTGGGCCACCAGCCAGGGCTAAGCTTAACTTTTTAAATGTACATACTCTAAAATAAAGCAATTATACTTCTAGAAAGCCATCATAGATAAATATTCATGCATAGAGAGGCATATACAAAGAAATTTGTTCTAGCACTGTTTCTAGTTCTCTTGGCTATTACAAACTAAAACTCCATCAATTATGAACAATTAAGGAACCTATGGTATTTCTATAGTATGAAATACCATCACATCTAAACATATATCTCTGCGTGTCATAGAAAGATCTTCCAGACATGCAGTTAAGAAAAAAAGGCAGGCCCCACACTGGCCTCTCTTGGAGCTCTGAGCCTGCTGTGGGAGAGACTAGCTGTGACCCTCACCCCTGGAGAGTAGGGTGTGTGGCTAAAGAAGAGGTGTGCCGGCTCTGACAGGAGGATAACCTAATGCCTCCTTTCAGACATAATAATAGGTATACCTGCAGCAGACGGTGATTACAGACACACACTTAAAATTAAGAGTTCAGTATGCCTCTATTACTATTTTATTAATCACAGCAGCAACATACTCTTAAGACAGTATTTATAAACATTTTTTAAATTATTAATTTAGTCTTTAATGTTTGAAGCATGAGCCTGACTTCTTTATACAGTAAGTGCCCAAGGAGTTCATGACCCTAAAATTGGGAATCACTGGTCTATGCTACTCCTTGAACATGCAACCTTAACAACAAAAAACTTCCTGATGTTTAAGCGATTTGCAGAAGTGGCCCTTCACTGAGGTAACCTTACAGATGCTATTCAACCTTAGAAATTTCAGAAAGCCAGAGCATTAATTTTTATTTCATAAAAGTACAGCCCTGGCTGGTGGCACAGTGGATAAGGCACTGGCCTGCAAACCCAAAGGTCGCTGGTTTGATCCCAGTCAGGGCACATGATCAGGTTGCAAGCCAGGTCTCCAGCCAGGTCCCCGGCTGGAGGCAGGTGAAAGGCAACCATACATGGATGTCTCTCTCTGTCTCTGCCTCTCTCCCTTCCCCTCTCTTTAAAAATAATAAATAAAATATTTTTTTAAAAAATACTGTAACACATTTAGACTATCCTCCTCCTTAAAATTTATTTCCCACAATGTACTTTATAAATTTCTTATAATACCCCCCAAAGTAGGTTTTATATAGTTTTTATAATAAAACAAAGCCAACAGATTTATCAAAGGTCTACTATACCCATAGCATTATAAAACATACAAAGAAATTTTGAATGGTCCCTACCCAAACGGAACCTGAAATATAGTTAAAAGAAATATCAAGTCATGAAAATGTAAACACTATCAAATATTTCAATTGCAGCCTAAGACAGGAAAAGAAGCATGTAATAACATACAGACTTCTTGCCACAGGAAGAGGAAGATAAAAACGGCTACAGGATTTCAGAGGAGGAAGCAATGATTATTCCAGTCTATGGTGGTGTGAAAAGGGTCCACAGAACTGGATTTTGAATAAGCTGCAACTTGAAGAGCAGATAAGATTGAAGGAGATGAGGCAGAATAAGAGTTAGAATATCTCCTCACTGAGCTCCATTTACTTCACCAATTGTTTGCTGAATTCTCATTCTGGCCAGGTACCAAAAATGCAAAGACAGGGTGCTCTGTGTGACCCTTAAGTCAAATTCCCCCTTTGTAGGTCTGAAACCCCTCAAAGCACAGCATACTATCCAATTACTGTATTTGTTCCCCCACCCCATAATGAGATAAACAAATGGCACTGTCAAAATTTTTACTGGTGTTTCAAAATAAGCTACACTTTAATCTGAATGCACCACTCTCAAAAGGTGAATTTCACATATTACAACAAACTTGTGTATCCTCTTCCAAGCTTCCTCTAAGAAACCTCTTTTCAGAATTGCGTTTGCTTACTATTTAACTTACTTACCACAGCTCCTATAAAATAGAGGGACTGCCCACTGACTCCAGCCTGGATAAGGAATAGGTACAACCAGAGCTCTCTACTGCTCATCACTTCTGCCTCAGAGTGTAAAAAGGGTCAGAGGTGTCTCTCTTTCGGGGCAGTAATGTGATTAACGGGCACATTCAAAAGCTGTGCGAAGGTGGGGTGGACATTCGGTTAAATTTCATTTTAAATTTTGACCCCAGCTTCCGTGGGCCCAACAGACTGGCCTGGGGTTACCCCTTAATCTGGGCTGGGTCCCAGCCAGACTGCTCTTCAGTGGCTTTTTCTGATCTAGAAGTAGGAAATAGAACCAGGCCTTTCCTGGTGGTAGGACTTGCGAGGGGTGAGATGTGAGAGCTGTAGAGCAGCCGTGATTCTTGCCATACGGAGAACAGTGAAAAGTTCATGCAGAAGAAGCAAATACCACTGAAGAGTTTTAGTGTAAGGCTACAAAACAGAAAAGTTTCACTCCATCGGTCTAAACTACACCCATTGAAACCATTACCAGGACAAGAGAAAAGGTGCAGGTACGTTAGCAGTAACGTTACTAACCTTGTTTGTTCTGGGGTTCAACATAAGTGGCTTGCCTTTCTCTTTTGTGTGGATGCGCCGGCAGGCCAGGGTACAAGGAGAAGCAACTATTCTTAACCGGGACAACATCTTTTCTTTCTTAACCTGCAGAGAACAAAGCAAATAAACCACTGCTGAGACACAATACAGAACTGCATGGACATCAGCTGTCATTATTTTTTTTTTAATTTGATTTTATTGTTGTTGTGTTACATCCATCCCCTTTTGCTCCCCTCTGTCCCCTTCCCCACACACCCACTCCCCACAAAGTCAATCCCACATGTTGTCCACGTCCATGGTTCTTCCATACTAGGTTCTTGTCTAAACTGCTCCCCTTCTTTGCCTCTGCCTCCCCCCTCCCCCCACCCCCTTTCCCCTCCCCGCTGAAGGCCTAGTCACTGTATTCATATGTCTGGTTCTGTTTTGCTTGTTGTTTGTTTTGCTCAGCTGTCAGTTTCCAAAAGCAGATTTAGAAAACTTAACCTTACATTGAAAAATCTTTTCCAAATACATTTATGTTTCTATACACTGTAATGGTTACTAAAGGGTAGCAATAAGTAAAGGCAAAGGCTCACTTTTCCTGACAACATTAAGTTCTTGGACAGTCGCCATTGCTGCTCTCAGGTACCTACTACAGGGGCTAAATAAACATTTGCCCTTTGTCTAACCCACCCAAGTGTGGCAAGGTATGTATCTCCCACTTATGAGCGGAAGAAATTGAGAGGTTAAGAAACAAGCCCTGGCTGGTAGCACAGTGAGCCCTGGCTGGTAGCACAGTGGATAAGGTGCCGGCCTGCAAACCCAAAGGTCGCAGGTTCGATTCCCCAGCCAGGGCACATAACCAGGTTGCAAACCAGGTCTCCAGTCAGGTCTGTGGCTGGAGGCAGGTGAAACGCAACCATACACTGATGTCTCTCTCCCTCTCTGCCTCTCTCCCTTCCCCTCTTTCTAAAAATAATGAAATAAAATCTTAAAAAAAAAAAAAAAAAGAAAAAGAAACAAGGCAACATCTAGTAATGAGTGAAGTGAGTTCCATGCAAATGACCGTGGGACTCAAGCCTGAAGGTGGCAAAGCAAATCACAGGAAAGCCTGGAATGTACACATTCAGAGGGAGAGAAGTGATCCAGATTCTTACCTAGACTTAGGATTTTAAGGCACAATAGTTAATGTTTAAATTAATGTACCATATTTTTCACTCCATGAGACGCACACTGCTTCCTCAGAAAGTGTGTGTGGGGGCGGGGGAGGGAGTGTCTGTGTGTCTTATGGAGCAAATATTGCACCACAGACTGTGATGTGTATTACCTGACCTGTCAGCAGTGGCGACAGCTATTAGAAGAGGAAGCGGTTGGCCCACACGAAACCCCTGGGGACATGTAAATGGCCCACTTTACTGCTGAATCTCAGGGCAGCTGGTCAGTTGCTGTCCACCTCTGCCCATCACCCGGACCAGGGAGAGTGCAGAGAGCCGCCTGACACTCCCAGCTACAACCCTGACCTGTCCAACCAGCTGAGGGTGATAACGGGCATGAGGCTCATTAGTGCTTGACCAGCTTAGAGCACATGTGAGCAAAACTACAAAAAAGCGCTTTAAAGAAGTGAACACTCATCTAGCTGTAATTCCTCTCAAAGTTTCCCACCAACAAACCATTTAGTCTTTATGCCAGAAGAGTGGAACAAATGGACAGCTGCTGGTGATCATGATCTGACACCTACTGGACGAGTGAAGAGGCCCGCTACCACTCAAGTTTGTGAATGGGTGAAAACATCATGGCCTCGGTGAAGGGTAAAACTGTTGCGCAGTCATTCAAAAAACGTGGCATTAGCAATATCTTTGATGGAACTGAAGATAGTATCATATATGAAGATAGCGAAGAAAGTGTTATCAGTGATTGTGAACACCTGAGCTTCATAAATTCTGACACCAGCGATGATGAGTTCTTCGGGTTCCCTGAAAACTAGAAGAGCACTTGAACCTTAAAGTCTCTCCTTGTTTGTTAATGACAGTGATGATGGTTCTCAATGCCGCTGTTGACTGCTGTTCACTTTACACAGTTGAAATATTATTGTTATATTTTATTAAGTACACCATTTGGTTCAGAATATTTTTTTTTTGTAGTTTTCTTCCTCTAAACCTAGGTGCATCTTATGGTCAGGTGAGTCTTATAGTGCAAAAAATACAGTATTTGCTCTGACTGCTATGGCTCAGTGGATTGGGCGCGGGCCTGCTAACCGAAAGGTCACAGGTTCAATTCCCAGTCAGGGCACACACCTGGTTCATGGGCTAGGTCCCTGGTTGGAGGGCATATGAGAGGCAACTGTGTATCTTTCACACATTGATGTTTCTCTCCCTGTTTCTCCCTCCTTTCCCCTCTCTCCAAAAAAAATAAATCTAATTATAGAAAATAAATTTAATGCACTAAAATTTTTTTATTTTTAGAAAACCTGTTATTAACATTAAAAAAAAATCATTTCAATTTGGCAAAAAACATATTTTTGCCTTTTCATATCTATCCCAAACATGGGAATTTTTCCAAATGAAAAGCTGTACGTAATACATTAGGTCTTAAATATTCACTGATAGGAATATAATAGCTTCTTTGCCCATAAATCAATTTGCCCATAAAAGATCAATTTGCAATTCCTATTTATTATTTTAATAATTATAAATCATTGCAATTATCATGCAGTAAGTTATTTTTTAAATTTTTATTTATTTTTAGAGAGAAGGGGATGGAGGGAGACAGGAAGGGAGAGAAATATCAATGTGTTTGAGTTGCCTCTCACGTGCCCCCAGCTAGGGACCTGGCTCACAACCCAGGCATGTGTCCTGACTGGGAATCAAACCAGCAACCCTTTGGTGTGCAGGCCAGTGCTCAATCCACCAAGCCACATCAGCCATGGTGCAATAAGTTTTTTAATGGAATTTCTATTTGCTGAGAAATCTGTGGTCTGTATATGAGGGTGTAGCAAGCAAAACGATTTACACACTGGGATTTTTTTAAGTTAGTTTTAGATGAAATTCATGTAACATAAAAATAACCATTTTGAAGTAAACAACTCAGAGGGATCTAAAATCTGTAAGGTTGTTTTACTCTAATGGGGTAGGTCAGAGCAGAGGTGCCTGGAAAACAGGGGAACCCTCCCAATCCTGCAAAAAGGCAGGGGTCAGAAAGGATGCTGATGGAACAGAAGGCACAGACAGTCCTTGAGGCGCATTGCTTGGTATGGAGGAACCCCCTTCCTGCTTTGGAGCTTGGTGCAAGCTCCTTTTCTGGGCTTTTGGCATTTGGACGTTCTGGGCCCCTGGACCTTCTCCCCTCATGGAAGGACGGGAGCACGCGAGGGACCAGGCAGATGCCAGGCCCATCAAGGGCCTAGACCCTGCATGGGTGGAAGCCCACTCCTGGATAGAGGGCCCCACGCTGGGACCTGTGCCTCCCTGGATTCCAGCCTCTGCGACACAGTTCCTCGACTGCTACGTTGCTACAAGAAGACTGGGAGCAGCACCGGATCCTGACAGAGAGAGAGACAGAGACAGACAGAGACAGACAGAGACAGAAAGCGCATGAGCTGCTGCAAGAAGATGGTGACTCCGAAACCCACCAGTACACACGCCAGAGAGGATGGAGACCTGTTCGCGTGACCAGTTTAGAGACAGATAAGGAGATGGGGAACGTCTGGGCATGGTTTTGGCCTGTAGTCTTTTGGAGAGCAAGATAAGTTCTGTCTCATGGGAAAGAAGGGCTCAGAGCAGGAGTGCTCTCAGCTCCTCCAAGGTTGGACCTTGTTCATAAAAGCCTGTTCCCTCAACACAAGTTGTTGTGTAACCAAGCAAAGCAGGGCCTGTCCGTGTGTCGCCCTGATACATGACCAACAATTATAGTGAGAGAGACATTTATCATTGGTTGCCTCGAATAAGCCCTATGCAAGTGCCCTGGCAGGGAATCAAACTTGCATTGCAACCTTTGGTGTATAGGATGATGCCCAACTGATTTGCCCGGCCAGGGCAGAGTCAACTATAATTTTAACAGTGTCTTTAAAGTGAGCAGGCATAACCAAAAACAAGTAACTTAAGTTAAAAGCCAATCCCTCCCCAAATCAAAACCAAAGACTGAGCCCTGGCTGGTAGCACAGTGGATAAGGTGCCGGCCTGCGAACCCAAAGGTCCCAGGTTCGATTCCCCAGCCAGGGCACATAACCAGGTTGCAAACCAGGTCTCCAGTCAGGTCTGTGGCTAGAGGCAGGTGAAACGCAACCATACATTGATTCTCTCCCTCTCTGCCTCTCCTCCTTCCCCTCTTTCTAAAAAAATAATGAAATAAAATCTTCAAAAAAAAAAAAAAAAAAAAAAAAAAAAAAAAAAAAAAAAAAAAAAACCAAAGACTGAGAGACACACAGACAGGCCTAAGACCAGATGGAGGCAGTAGCATAAAATGGGGGTGGGGGAATCACACCTAACTCCTTATGTTATACAGATATGACAGAAAAGGGACTATAAAAATAGCTCTCGCTGGACTGAGTACTGGCCTGCAAACCGAAAGGTCGCTGGCTCACGCCTGGGTTACAGGCCAGGTCCCCGGCTGGGGGCACGTGAGAGGCAACCACACATTGATGTTTCTCTCCCTCTCTTTCTCCCTCCCTTCCCCTCTCTCTGAACATAAATAAAACCCTTTTTAAAAAATGTAGTAAACACATAAAACAAAGGAAGGTGGGGCTTCTAACTTTGAATAAATATGTAAAGTCAAGCTGCTTGCTTGAGAGTTTCTTGGATGCTGAAATATGCCTGTCATTTCTCCCCCTGATGTGCCATTCCTAGTGTCTTGCCCTGGGAAGCAGGAGAACTGACTGGCTGCTATTTAGAAATTGGGCTGGGACCGAAACTGCTAGGCTGTTTATCTGCTGGAGACCACCCTCCCGGGCTCCCTACCTGAGGCACAAAAGGAGAAGGTCAAGGCACTGGAGAACGAGAGTAGACAAAGGTCATGCATTGTTCAACGAGCCCAGGCTGTGCAGTCAGACAGGCCTGAAGTGAATCTGGACTCAGGTAATCACCAGTTTGGCATCAGTGATGCCACCCTGGCATTCCTTCTCAAATGCTCTCTGAACCGGTGTTAGTCTAGAGTATGTTTTTTTAACTCATCTGTGACCAAATGAGAAAGACTAGAACAATGTAACATAGTCTGTCATGACACTCAATCTGTCTTTGTTTCCATGTTGTAATTATGATGGTCCTACCTTTTTGGTGGTAAAAATATCCTTTCTTTTAGGAAAGGATGGGAGTGGTAAATTGTTAGTTGTTTTAAAAAAGGTCCTTACCCTCAACAGAATTACAAGTTAGCGATCTTACGTCAGGTCCCAATTGCTGCCTATACACAGATTTTTCTTTTTCACTTGCCCATGAAGTCCAAAAGTCTGGGAAATACTGACTTACAAGTCTGGCTTTTCTCATCAATCAAATAGGAGATGGGAAACTATCGCAGAGCTGGTGTGTAGTGCTGATGATATGTATATGTGTGTGCGTGTGTGTGTGTATATATATATGTATGTATGTATGTATGTATATATATATATAAAGCATCAGGCCTTTAGAGCTTTATCATCATCATGAAAAGCTTGACTACTCGACACGAAGATTTATTCGATAAAATCCACCCAGGCAGTCTAGCACAAGCAAACTCCGGATTCGGGCTGGGGACTGAAACCCTGGCTTTGCCGCTGCTGGCTAGCTCTGTGAGCCGGAGTAAATGCAAGTCCATCCCAACCTCATCCCTCACTGCGGATGGCAAACAACAGAACCTATTAAATAGGACATTTTAAAGATTTAAATTAAGATAAGCCATGTAAGATACTTATCACAGTGCCCTCTAAGTGCTCTATCAATGTTATTTAAACATTATTGTTATTAGTAATAGACTAAAGTGGTCAGAAGTGCTTTCGAATGCCTGTTAGTGTCTGCATCAACATCTTTTAAGGTAAAATCCTTAAGAGGTTATGAGGATAATCCGGGATAATATTTTTATTTTTACATTTTTATTTATTTATTTTAGAGAGGGGAAATGGAGAGAAAGGGAGGAGAGAAACATTAATCTGTGGTGTGGGTGCCTCTCACAAAACCAAGGCATGTGCCCTGACTGGGAATTGAACTAGAGACCCTTTGGTTCTCAGGCCAGTGCTCAATCCACTGAGCCATACCGGCCAGGGTAGGGATGGCATTTATTCAAACTATTTCAAATTAAATCTCTAAGTCAAGAATGAGAATGTGGATGATATACAGATCCAGGCAGGCAACACCCAAACCATCCTAAACAATACCTACAGAATCAATACTTTTCATTGCTTTTGAAATTTGTACATGTTGATCAACGGAGGTATAATACACAGTCATAGAATCAAAATAGTGACTTTCAAATAATTAGTTAGCTTTTAATAAGTTACCTTTTTAAAAAATCAAATGTAAATTTTATATTTAGTATGAATTTATTTCTCCAACATTGATCCTTAGCAAAGTACAGAGTTTAGTGTTATTTATGTTTTAAAATATGGCAGTTTTTCTGAAATTCACTAACATAAATTAGAATTTATATTAGTTTACATAATAAGTGTTAATTTACAAAAAAATTCTCAGATGGTATTTACCTTTACAAGTTTTAATGTGCTTTCATTACAAATATTTAAAAATACAAAAAACATTATACATTAATACCTTCTCGGGTGAAATCCATAAGCAGTTTTTTCTCAGGGACAACTATTGAGCAAAAGTATGTTTTAATTCTCAAAAGAATGAAAAACTACAAAAGCATAGCCTAACATTTCCTACTAATTAATCCATGATAAAGGTTCTATCAGCATTTCTGATCCCTATGTCTAAGTCTTTATAACTACCATAAAACTGTCAGATACAGGTTAAAAATCGAAACTCACAGTTGATTATTTAACTGTCCAATTAGAAGACACACTTAAAACTTTTCTTCTGTATTTCTGCAAACCATTTAACATAGTAACATGTAATTCAACTAGTTGTAACTAGTTACACAACACATTTCATATTCATCTACCTTTTGTGTAACTACTATAACTAGCACATATGTGTATGTGGGTGTGTATATACAACTGTGTTTGCTCTAACTTCCAGAATACTTGGCAACTAATGGTCAAAACTTACGAGTACAACATTGCCATTAACTTTACAGGGTTAAGAAGGGTCCGGAGACACTAAGTTCAATTGCTGAGTTTGAATGCAGGCTTTGTCATTTAAAACCTGTGATCATGGACAAGTAACATGACCTTTTTTAAGCTTTAGTTTCTACATTTGTAAACTGGGCAGAATAACAGTATTATTTCAAAATGAGATTGGAGATAATTTATGCAGAGAACAGTGTCCCACCCATAATTAACAATACGTACTTCTATTGTTAATCATCGTTAATTGCAACCGCTAGAAGTAACAGTGCTATTGAATGCTTTGCTTAAAAGTGACTGCCGCAAGTATTAGGAAGGTAAATCAGATAGGAAATAATTTCCCTAAGAAAGCACTTTGGTTGAGACTTAACATTTTAATAAGCCTCCCATGAAAGGACAACACATATTTTCTAGAATTATCTTTGGAACCAAGAAAGAGAAGTCAAATCCAAGACCTTGAATACAGCAACACAGCAGCAGAGATGGTTACTATCAGCATCAAACACCTGCCCGTCCTGGCCCACAGATACCATTTCATTTGAAGGGGCAGTGCCGCTCCAATCTTAGAACTTTCTAGCCTGTAACAAACTTCCTTTAAGCGAGGAACGAACACAAACACACACAAAACGCCTTTCACCATCAACTCATCCCTGCAGAAAAAAAGAGATCTATTTGCTAAACGGGTTTGGAACCACAAAATCGGTCTTGATCGGGCGCAGGAGAAGAGGAAAGAAGAGATGCTCGCGTTTTGGAGGCCACAGGGCCTCACTCCGGGGCTGGAAAAAAATCGCCCTGCGACCAGCGAGCCGGGAAACGAAGAGGAAGCGCCCCAAAACCACATGTCGGCGTAGAGCCTCGGACGGTCTCCCTGGGGTCCCCGACCTGACCGGTGCCCCCGCCCCCAGCGAGCCCTTTCCCTTCACTCGCCCGCCCCATTAGCCAAGCAGGGACTTGGGCGGCCGCACGCGCGACTCCGGAGGCAGGTCTCGGCTCGGCTGCCCCGGCCAGGTGGCGGAGGCCGACGCCCGCTCTCCTTCCGGAGCTCCCGCCCAGCCCGCCACAGCGATCCTTACCCGCCGTCTCGCTCTGCGACAGGTGGTGGAGCTGGCAAAGTGGCCGCGAACCTGCCACTCACCCGGCGATGATCAGCTCCTGCCGGCCCAGCCCTCCCCTTGTTCGAGCTTCCCGAGGCCGGCGCGGGCTGGGGCTCGGACCAGCAGCAGCAGCCCGTCACCGGCGGTGGCAGCCGGTAAAGCAACGTAGTGAGAGGGTGGGATCCGAGGGCCGAGGGGTCGTGAAGAGGCCTGGCAGGGCCCCATGGGCGGAGACTGGCGGGCACGCGGGCCAATACGGAGGCAGGACGTTGGATCCGAGGAGCAGGGCCCCGCCTCCGAGCTCCGCCGCCCTGCGTTCCAATCCTGCCCGGCAGAAGCTTCTTTCGCCGGGATCCTTCAGGTTACAGTTTCCAGATCCAGCGCGCGCCTGTGTGGACTCGATCCCCGGAACGTGCGAAGGGCCGTGGAGAACCAGGGCTGGCGGACGGCGGACCTCGCCTCCCCGGGACTGGAGGGGTTGTCGCCGGGCTGGCTGCGCGTGCGCGCGAGGAGGCTCTGCGCCGCTGCGGGCGGAGTCGGCGAGTGCGGGTACCAGTCTCCCAGCCCAGCTGCGGGAAGCGGGGAGGGGGGGCTGTCACGGGCAACCTGTGCCGGTTGCCTGGGAGGTTTAGGAGCTGGATAAGGTCAGGGAATGGAGAGACAAAAGAGGGAGGAAGGACCCAGGAAATGCCATGCCTCCGCCGTTTAGGAACATTTTCTGTTCCTGAGCTGTTTTTTTGTGTCTAGGAATTGCTCTTCCGCATAATCCTTCGCCAGTCTCCACTGCTGCTGGCACCGTTGCTGGCCGGCAGGGAATTTACTAATGATCCCCAGCCTCGCAATCACTATAAATAGATATTCAATGTTCTCTCTCAGGAAAGCAATAGAACACCAAAGTGTCATCTTCAAAGAAGCAGGGACCGCAACTTAACATTGGGTTGACTAAAAAGTTATAGTTTTTTTTTCGATGGCTCTAGTAGTGCTTGTCTTCAACTTCATTTGAAATAATTATTTTTAAAGATTTTATTTATTATTTCCAGAGAGGAAGGGATGAGGCAGAGAGAGAGAGAAATATCAATGTATGGTTGCCTTTCACCTGCCCTCCAGCTACAGACCTGGCTGGAGATCTGGCTTGCAACCTGGTTATGTTGCCCTGGCTGGGAATCCAACTAGGGACCTTTGGGTTTGCAGGCTAGAGCCTTATCCATTGTTCTATCAGCTAGGGCTGAAATGACTTTGTTAAATTATATGCGACAGCTGTTATATCAACATGCATCTCTAAAAAGCTTACCAAAATTGGTGAATTTTTGCGCAGCCATTTTAATATTGAAGATGGAAGAAGATAGATGCAACATTATCCGTGTATTATCCTTTATTTCAAGAAATGTAAAAATGCAATTGAAAGGCAAGAAAAGATTTGTGCAGTGTATAGAGAAAGTACTGTGACTGATTGAATAAGTCAAAAGCTGTTTGCAAAGTTTCTTGGCACTGTTGACAATGTGGCCAAGTAATTCTTTGCTGTGGGGCATTAGGAGATGTTTAGCAGCACCCCGGCCTCTCCATACTAGAAGCCAATAGCAGAAGATAGCCGACATACTCAAAATATCCAACTCAATAAAGTTATTGCTGAAAATGAAAAATGTGTCTTTTATTTTACAGAAAAAAATTAAACAGACTGTTTGGCCAACCTAATATAATACATCTATACCTACCCATGGTTAAGACATCAGAAGATTTTTTTGCTTTCCCCCATCCCCCTGGAAATGTTATCACCACGAATGTTTTAATTGAGTTTGTGTACTCTTCAAGTATGGTCATGGTAATTAAAATATAAACAGATTAAGGATAAGAGGCAAAGCAACTGGAATAAGAAAATTGAAAGGGATGGAAATATAAGATAAAATGGACCAGAGGTAATGTAAAGGAGATTGTGTCCCCCTAAAACACTCTGATAATTATGTACAGTCTGAAGCAACAGTGCCAACCTGAGAATGGAAGGGTGGGACATGTTTGTGAGCACTGTAGTTAGATGATAAATGATAAGTATGGCTGCTTTAACCACTGCAATAAAAGAGGGACTATAAATAAACATGACCTAGGATAACCTTGCAGGCCAGAAACTGTCAAGATGCAGCAAGCTGAATGAAGGGAACTTCAAGTATTTCATGATAAATGCTTCATTAATAGAGGTAAAAGTATTTTGCTTTTAAAAGATACTTTGAAGGACCTGAACAGAACTCACCGAGGAAGATATACAAAGGGCCCAGAGGCAATGAAAGAATGCTGAACATCACTAGCCATCAGAGAAATGCAAATGAAAACCACAGTAAGATACCACCTCACACCTGTCAGAATGGCAATCATCAACAAATCAACAAACAACAAGTGTTGGCGAGGATGTGGGGCAAAGGGAACCCTTGTGCACTGTTGGTGGGAATGCAGGCTGGTGCAGCCACTGTGGAAAACAGTATGGGGTTTCCTTAAAAAACTGAAAATGGAACTGCCTTTTGATCCAGCAATTCCACTACTTGGATTATACCCAAAGAATCCTGAAACATCAATTCATAAGAACCTATGTACCCCTATGTTCATAGTAGCACTATTTACAATAGGCAAGTGCTGGAAACAGCCTAAGTGCCCATCAGTGGATGATTGGATCAAAAAACTTTGGTACATTTACACAATGGAATACTACACAGCAGAAAGAAAGAAGGAACTCCTACCCTTTGCAACAACATGGATGGAACTGGAGAGTATTATGCTTAGTGAAATAAGCCAGTCAGTGAAGGACAAATACCATATGATCTCACCCATTACAGGACAATAATGAACAAAAC